>APFE031626847.1:136031-175011 GCA_000404065.3 Pinus taeda | reverse complement strand
TACCCAAGAACATAAATAATTACCGAGAGGAATAAATATAAAATTAACCAGCAATAACCATAAACACATAAATACACATGTTTATCCGGGAAAACCCAAATCCGGGGAAAAACCCAATCATAATGAAATTTCATTATCCTTGGCCAAAACCCTGGCCAATCCGGCCAAGTGAGCCTTCACCGCTCACCTCCAGGCCATTGCATTACAATGAAGTCCTTCCAGCCTTTTATAGGCTCCATTACATATAATACCACGGGCAGAATACCATGGGTGCACAATACCATGTGCCCCAAAACCATCACTATTTAACCTCGTCAACTTTTGACTCTATCCTGAGTCAAGTTTACCTAACATCCCTAACATCTACCCGTACCCCTTAAAGTTTCCCTGAAATTTTCCCCAACTCCTATCCCCTCCATTTCCCTCCCTAAATTAGCTGCTTTGTTTCCCCTGTTTTGTAGCGCTAGACCCCTACCCTTTCTCCTCTCAAACTAGGATTTTCAATCAAGCAAAGCCAACATCATGCCTAGTGAAAAGAATAAATACAACAATGGGGGTGAAATCTCAAGATATGAGCCAACTCATATGCAAGAGATCAATGCTTCAGAGTTCATCAAGAGGTCATTTGAATAAGTAGGTTGCCTAGGGTTTTGTGAGCAAGTACAAGAGGTGGGCTACCACTGTGCGCTGACTAGTCTGGTTGCCACCAATTTCAAGAGGAACAATACCACCATAGCAAGGATGGACTTCCTAGTCTTAGTAGAGATTATAGCTTCAACCACTAGTATCCCCAATCAAGGGGAAATTTGGTTTAAGGGGATGGATTTGGGCATTGAAAAATACAAAGTGTTCCTGAAATCATAGTATAAGAAACCCCATCTCATATCTTTCCTGGCAGGTAATTATTGGATAAATATACTCCTTTGATGAAGATTATTATGAAATATTTCACTTGTGAAGGCAAGTTTAGCAAGTTACATCAGTATCACATCAGGCTATTGATGCATTTCACATCCATCAAACCATTAAACCTACCCAATTACTTGTTTAGAAGCCTGGTTAAGATGACTGAAAAGGTGTAAACTAAAGGGAAAGATCATCAAGCAAGCTTATTCCATCATGATTTCATCAAATTCATAGTTCTCCACCAACTCACTTCGGTCAATATGTCATGGGAAGCATTCTTAGAGGCATCTACTCCGTTGCCTATCTCTCATTAGTCCAAAAGCCTTAATACTCCCACATCATCTGGGCCACAAAGACCTGAGCCATCTAGGATACCATCAGTGACAAAAAGACAACCTAGGGTAGAGGTTTCACAAACATACAATAAGGGTAAGAGTTTGGGCTTTTCCCTTGAGATAGAAAGAGACATGCCTACTCCTAAACCTATGACTAGGGCTCAAGCAAAAACAATGCATAAGGAGGTTATTATTGAAGAAGTTCAAGTTGAAACCATGAGAGAGAAATCACCTAGGGATAGAAGTGATTCACCATTGCACCATCATGAAGAGGTACCTTCTAAGGTATATTTGACTGATCATGGAGATAAGGCAGTAGAAGACATCATTAAAGAGAAGTAGGCACAAATCAAAGAGTTACAAGATGACCTTTCTAAAGCCAATTTCAAGGTGGCTTTCTTGAAACAAGAGAATAGACAACTGAAGCTAAGCCTAATGAAGCAAGGTAAATCACATGAAGATTCTCCCTCATCTAGAAGAGCAGATATTTTGGCAGCCAAGGACATGGGAAAAGTAGTCATTGATATAGAGAAAATGGAAGACACAAACCTTCAGAGACAGCGAAGGAGACCTACAACAAGACCAATGGAAAGGAAAGAATAGCATGACAAAGATCCATCTTCTCCTCAAGCACACAAAGACCCCAATGACCCCATAGCTGCTGGTTTTGAAGAGAATAGGGAGTATCAGCTTAAACAGGTGAATGAGAATTTAGAGAAGCTTTTGAAGAAGGCAAACAGAGATGTCACCATGCAAAGGAATATGGCTAGACATTATTGTGCAAGGAACATGGTTTCTAGGGTTAAGGTTAAGAACATGAAGGGAAAACTCAAGAAAGCCCCTAAGAAGCTAAAGAAGAGGGAAAACCTTGACATTTTAGCTGATGCATCCTTAGTGGCTTAAATGTACCTTAGAAAACAAGAAAAAGCAACAAAAGTTAGAAATTTTGAAGAATATTTGCACACAGTTAAAGGGTACTCTATAGAAATGCAGCATGTGCTCGCTGTGCTTTTTCCTAGAGGCTCCAAATGATGATTGGAAAGAATGTGGAGGTGGATTTTGATTATTACATTCCAGAAATCTACTTGTGGTCACTTTTTAACTCATGAATTTTCAGAAAAAGACCAAAAACCATCTATTTTTCACCCTTCTACCACTGTTTTGGGTCACTTGTTGCGCTTCTAGAGTAGTTGTATTCTAATCAGTTTTAAGGTGTCTTAGAGATGTATTTTTGGTGACTTGAAGCTTCACAGGTGTAGTAGACATCCTAAGATACATGTACCAGCCTTCAACAAAGTTTAAAGATCCCTCAAAGTCATCAAAACATCTTTCCAAAGTTCATTGTGCTTTCGTTTTCAGTCTGTTGCGCTTCTGCAATCATTCATTGTGCTTCTATGGAGGAGGCAAGTTTCTACATTTTGATGGTAAAGAGTTGACCTTGGTAGATGTAATTTGTCTCTCATTGATTTTACATGATGTAATTAAGAATTCTAGTGATGGTTAGAGTTGATTTCCTTGTAATTAAATCTTTCAAAGTCAAATAAAATCAGTTAGTGTAAAAACGGAAATGGTTCCTAACCTCCCTAGTATTGGGCAATGGTTAGAGAAAAAGATGTAATTAGTTACTAGGATGAAGGATTCGACCCCCAAGAGGGGGGATGTTTTTTTTCATCTCTATGTAGTCATAATGAACTCATAGAGAGGGTTGGATATTGGAAGCTAATACTTTTGAACTAGTGTACTTGATCTTGGTATAAATAATATGTAGTTGAAGCTATTTTTATGGGATTCTTGTGTTGTGATCAGTGACTCTATTTTTCCTATGTTTTCTTATATATTTGATTATTAGCAACCATTAATTTCTTCTTATGTTTTATCTCATAAGTTTTAAACACAAATCATCATTTTAATGATTTGTTTTGTTTGGGATTAACATTCAATGTTTTCCTTCTAGATAAGTGAATTCATGCTTTTGCTCACTTAAACCCATGCCATATTATCCTCACCACACTAAAATGACAAAAAAAAAATTGCCACTTATTACATCTACCTTTCCCCATATTATGACTGCAATTGACCTTTAGAATTACTTGACCTAGTTCTTAAACCTAGTGCTCTATATCTAGCAAACCCTAATCAAACCCTACTGAGTTGATACCTAGCCTAAAACCTTAATTTACTCCACTCATTTCCATTGGGTGTGAGGTTGTTTTAGAGAGGGCCCTCTCTGATTTGGTAGGGCTAGATACCAAGTCAAAAGTTGGTCTGATGTTACCTCCTTGGGTTCCTTTCTCAGCCTTGGGAAAACTAAGGAGTGCTAACAGGTGGCATGAGTAGAATCTGACCTAGCATTCATATAGCATTGTCATCTCTTAAATTTATATGAACCCCAAGTTGATAATTAAAGTAGGTAGTCTGGGGAGTCTCAACATTATTTGTCATATCCCTTCTCAAACACATTTGTAACAAGCTGCTGCTACACAATTTTGCACAATTTTGGTTATGGAAGAGAAACCATAATTTTCGACTTAGAGACTTAGGAGGCAATTTGACTTTATTTGGTTGTTAGTGGAATGTGGGGGCCACCCACATGGGAGTTCAAATTGTCCCATTTGAATAGCTTGGAGGGAAAGTACAATAGGTGTATGGAGGGACCCACATGAGGCTAGGGAGGCCCAAGGAGTTATAAGGAGGGAGCAACTTTCATTTTAGATTCATTCTTACACCTTGCAATCAAAATTACTTAATTGTTCGCTCTATTGTTTCGCTGAGTCAACCGACTGTTTAGCCACAAATATCTCAAGTGGGAGATTCAACCTCTACTTTGGGGGACCATTCGTTCCCGCCCTAGACAGGCAGTTCCATAAGTATTTTAGGGGTTCCGGAGTGTGTTACAACACTACCATTCAGCCACAATAGGGAGTGTGTATTTCTGGCTAGCTGGAGAATACACAAGGGGAGTTTGCAGCTATCAGTGATCAAGAATTTTTCAGGAGAGTTAGAGGATTGGGAGAGCAGCAAAGGGCCAATCTTTCTTGTGAGTTTGGATCCAGCAGATCCAACATCCCAGCTGTCTTATTTACAGTTACCTGGGCCTCCGCATAGAGCCATCATTAGGCTCATGTGGTAGTTGGAGGAAGGAATTGTAGAGTTGGAGCTGGCTGGGAGAAGTAGGAGATCACTTGGAGAGCCATTTGAGGAGGATTGATGGATTTGGGAGAGCATAGATTGACAGGATCAGTCACAGCAACATAATTCGAAATTGGAGGGTCAAGTTGTGAAGGGTCAATTTTTAAAGGTTGGAACCAAGGGAAACCTTTTCTAGGTTTTTCTAGGTTTTGGGTAAGGATCACACTCCTAAATTTAGTGAATTTTCTGGGTAGGTCTAAGGGGTCAAACAAGGTTCCCAACTTAGTCAGCAGCTAGAGGAGCTAAGGGGAATTTGGGCCAAAATTTCGAGGTTAATATTTGGCCAATTCCTTCGTGGGTTTTTCTAGATTTATGCCAAGGAGCAAAGAGTTGAAATCTCATAATTTTATCAGCACGAGAAGTAGTGCTTCTAGCCCTTCGAAGTTAGGAGACATAGCAATTTCTGGGGGCGTCACAGTTCATTTTGGTGCAGTAGTTTTATTAGCCTTCAATTTAGCATTTTCTCACCTGTGTTTTGGCATGCTTGTCCATTGAGGCAAGCCCAGGTGCACCATTCTACTTTACTATTGTATTTTATCCTGAAGAAGTAATAAAATGGCAAAGCAGTTCTCTATTTCCAGTGTTTCCATGGGTGCTTAATGTATATTTTGTTTGTCTGATTGCTAGATTTTTTGCATGCTTTGTATATCACTTACATTCTTTTATAGGAACATTACAATGATATTAGAGCCATAATCTTGGCTTAGCCTGTGGGAAAGATTAGAATCAAACAACATGGTGGTCACCTGGAATGAGGTGGTGAGGATACAAAAAATGATGATTGATGTGGGGAAGATGTTGATTCATTCCTTAGTGGGAATTCGGACATGATTGCAACTAATGTGGAGTTTTTGGGGGGAAAATAGAGGGCATATCAATCATTGGGTCATGGCATTCAGGCGTCCCTCTCTTTTTGGGAATTCTGTTAACTAAGGGTTATGCACAAACTAATGGATATTCATTGGGATTTTGTAGGGATGATGAGAAGTATTAAGAAAAAGGATGAATGAGTAGTTTAAGGGGCCATGGTTGGCAAAGAGATAATTGAGCATACACCCATTGATGAGGCATCATCCATTGATGAGGTATTTGGGGTTGTGACCAAGTTCTCGGGTGATAAAAATGCACCACAGGTTGGTGAGGCGCTGGAAGATAGCTCCACTGTTGTTGAGATGATAGGTATAGAGGCCTTCAAATCTATGACGGAGTTGTCAGACGATAGTCACCTACAACTAACTAGTGAGCATATCGTGCATACTGGGTTGTCTATGGAGGAGTAGTCAAAGGCTCATGTCAAGCCCGTGATGGAGGAGGATGTGCATCCATCCCTTGGGCTAGCCATTGATAAGGGGCAGCATAGAGGTCATGCATTGGGTTTTCAACATAGTTCACTTCAGAGGCCGACTGGCGAGGTCTATAGCGTTATCAGCCTTCCCTTATGCGTTGGATTGAGGGAGTCTGATTTGTCTAGATGTACCCGAGAGGGTGGACAGGTTAGTAGGACTAAGCTAAGCATGATACCACATTAGCTGGGAGGGCTTGTTCCTTCCATGGAGGATTACACATTTGATCTCTCCTTTAGGATTGGATGGTGAGAGGTACTGAGATGGTACTCGATGGAGCAGGTTAGGTGATTGGATACATCCATGGCCACATGTCAGTAGAGGCCATGGATTACCAAAAGGACTCAAGGGTAGGACTATTTTTGGGATCCAAGTGGGATTTTCCATCACATCATATAGCTGGTAGGTGATGGTAGTAGCTACGAGATGGGTCTGATGCTTGAGTGCACCCACATTTTCAGATCTCCATCAAAGCCCCAATTAGCACTAGTGACAGGATGGTTTGACAGGCAAGCAGACATATTTCATGAGTTGTCTTGGCATATTAACAGTGCGTGGAGTCACAGGGTGACTAGCTTACTCTAACAGGAGCTAGTAGGAGGAGGTGGCATTGACAAGCTATCAGACAGGGCATTGTATGGAGAGAGTTCTCTCTTACTAGCATATGGGATGTAGGGACTATTGAGGATAGGTGCAGTAGTGTCATTTCCATTAGCATGTGGGGAGTCGGGCCGCTCAGGTCTTCTAGAACAAATGGGGGGATGTAGCCCACATCATGGAGAGCGTACTAGCAGATAGGTCGATATTTTGGCCCATGCATGTTACTTTATGTTATAGGGTGGTATGACAGTGGGTAGCGGTACACAGGACTACACAGAGTTATGTCATAGCATCCACTGTTATGTAGAAGGATGTAGTCTGATGCATACAAACCCAACATTAGGCCATATCATCTGGAGGTGTGCTGGACTATGGAGCGAGGAGCAGGGGGTTGTAGAGGAGCATGGAGATGCAGGGTGGTGTGTCATAGTATGTTGGATTGTGCTGTGGAGTGGGCGTGCCTCACATCGCATTGAGTACATGCAGGGAGTGACAGGTATAGTGACACATGTAGGACCTAGGCCAGTACAGGATGGCATAGCCATAGCCGAGGGTATCGAGTGGTGTATAGGTGTAGGCCATGGGTGTACAGTGGCATGTCTAGGAGTATTGGGATGAGGTGATCATCTGCAGGGGTGGCATATCATTCATCAATAAGCATACGTCTAGGGATCTAGTTGATGAGCCTCATCATTGGGTAATTACATGGGCCTTAATTCACCTACTAGCTTAGTCAAACCAACTATTCTCATAACTTATTGCATACTTTTGATTATATTTTGTTTATGAGATGAGTTAGAGTTGGATATTTTGCTTTATGTTCTAATGTGCATTTAATGTAGGATTAAAGGATAAAAGCAAGGAATTTTGGCAAAGACCAAGGTCAAAACTCGAATCGAACAAGGGAGAGACATTATAAGAGCTAAACCCCCCTTATTTACTACCCCTCCATTCGAATATTCCTCCATCAACTCAGAGTGGAAACAATGAAATCATGAGAACTAGAAGGCAGTCGAGCAAGTGAAAGACAAAGCACCAGTTTATCTCGAGTTTGGGAGCCAAACCCTCCTAATTTTAAGGAAGTTGTTGGAGACTTCAAATGTATAAGTAAAGAGGCCTAGGACCTCAGTAGGGTTCTGATTTTTATTGTAAAACTCTACTCTACTTTCGAGATGCAAGACTTGTGACAGTTTGTTGATGTAATCTATTGTTTTGGTAATAAGAATGAGTTTTTTTTTAGCCAACACTGAGTTAACTCAGAGGGATGAAGCTTTTGGGTTAGGGACCAACCCTAGCATCCAAGGCTCCTCTTTATTGTACATGTATGCTAGTGTAGATTCATAGCATAATTGTTCATTTGTTTAGTAAATGCACTTCCATTACATCAGTGTAGATTAGATTGGTTGTGTGATAGTTTGCTTCAATTTGTGCCTTCTTTCAAGCAGCATGTTAGAAATGAGAAAAAGAATCATCACAAGGTTTTTAGCAGGTGTCTCAACCTCACTTCCTCCCTCTGGGACCATGACTTGAGGAAGGGACCCTTCAGCACCCCCAAAAACACAGATTTCTAGTTCTTGTATGAGCTTTGGAGTTTGTTGTCTTTGATTCAATATTTGGTTAATATTGCAAGGCAGATTTCATTTTCATTTTTTTCCATCTCCATTTCTGCAATAAGATCTCACTCATGCTTTCATTACCTTCAGCAACTTTCTTCATGCATAGTATAGGTAATTGATTCATGTTTTTTTAGTTTATGAAAATGTATCTTGTTGCATAGTTCTTGGAAGACACACATATTTTAAGAAGAGTAAGTACTTCAGGAGGAGACCAAGACTTCATCACTAGCTACCACCTTCCACTTCATCCACCTTAGCCATCCCTTGTTTCACCATCACCCTCACTATTTTTCATCATTTTTCATCGAAATTCCCCTAGATGCATTGAGTGAATCTAGCCATCTCTTATCTTGGATATTGACTCATGAGTGCTCCTAGACCTTATAACACTCCATTCCACCCATCACACACCTTTCCAAAGCTTCTGAACACCTCGAACACCTCACAATTTTCTCTTGGTTGTATCATGTAGGTTTCCTGTAATTCCTACAAGATCATCCTATAGGTTTCTAGTACATCCTGTAGGTTTTCCTGAAACGGCCTATTTTGAGGCCGAATTAATGGGAAACCTCTAGGAAGTCACAAAAAGCCTCCTAGAACCCCACCACACCATCCAAACACTTCATAAACCTTCTGTCCATCCTCAAACACCTTCCATCCACCTGTCACATCCACAAGAACAATTAGTTTGCATACTTGATTTTGCCAAAAAAACAAAAAAAAGTGAAAACAAATTTAGTTTAGTTTCTTTTCTTGCACATTAGTATTGTTTGATGCTTTTTACTTCTACAACTTACATAGTAGCATTTTTTTAGTGTTGATTTACTAATTCTTCTTAGCATAATTGATTAATTTGTTAATTAGGGTATGGTGTGGTTTTGCATTACATGCTGGTTTTTTTCCATTTCTGCAGTAGAGTAACTCTCTTAGAGTAGATTTTCCCTTCTTCCATCAGAGAATCAAACTTCCTCTGACTCTATAGAATTCTAGTTTGGAACCCCAGTGGTCTCTCGCTAGCTTAACAGTGACAACAGGTAGAACCATCACTTTTACTTGTGCATACAGCACTGTCACCTCCAACTCTATATGAACCCTATGTTGATAAGTAAAGCTGGTAGCCCAGGTGTTGTAGCATCCATTCTGCACTTTTTGGCGCTCATCACTTTTTGGCGCCGTTGTCGGGGAGGTGTCTAAGTAGAATGTGATTACTGCTTTCTTTTCTTCTATTTCTTGTCTTCAATATTCTGCCATTAGTTTACTTCTACAAAAGTAATCTAGTTGTTTCCTTTATTTCATTTTGCATTATCTGCTTTCCTTTCCATTCTACAAGTAGAATTTCAATTCAGCAAGTAGCTTTTTCATTTTGTTGGTAATTTTCATTCAATCAGCAATTTCATTTTTTAAAGTACTTTCCAAGTTTAAAAAAATAATAATACAAAACCAACCCCAAAATATTTCCTTTCATGCCTCGTAGAAATAGGGACAACTTAGGGAAACTTTTGCCAAATACCCCCACTGCATCCAACAACCAACCTTCTCTCTTTTTCAGTGGCTGTGAACTGGAGGAACTTTTAGGTGAGCAACCTGACATATTTGAAGAACCTATAGGGAAGAAGAAGAAGAGGAACCCATTCCTACTGAACCAATGGTTGAAAACTGAAATGACAGATGGAATAGAGAGAGAGTTGAGGGTGCCTTCCCCATCAGGGAAACCAATGGGGACACTAAGATGAAAAATATAAGCCCCTCTCCCCTACCTCATTTCCATGGCCTGACCACAGAGGACCCCGACACTTTCCTATTTGAGCTTTTTTTATATTCTGAACCTATGACTATACATATGATGAGAAAAAGTTAAAACTATTTCCATCTACCCTCAAGGATGCAGCATTGCGTTGGTTCATGGGCTTACCTAGAGATAGCATCACAACTTGGGCTCAGATGCAGTAGACCTTTAACAACAAATATCAGGACTACTATAGGTCAAAGGATACTAAAGAAGAAATTTTCAGGATGACCATACGCCATGATGAATCCTTAGAATACTATGAAGAAAGATTCTAGCTCTGTTACAAAAGGGCCAGTGCACACTTGACCCTAAGTCACTAAAGTCGGTCCTACTTAGGGGACTAAGAGAAGATCTTCTAGCTACCTTACATTTGTTAGTAGAAGGAGATATCTACCAATTTCCCTATGAGGATATCAAGACTGTATTTGGAAACCATTCTAGGGAAGCTAGGAAAAATGGTAGGGGTAGTCAACCTATGGCTATTACATCATCTTCCAACTCATCCATCAAGGGTGAAATTGGAAACATGAAGGAAGATTTCAAAAGTGAGATGTTGCAAACCCTTGCCTTGCAAATGGACACCATGAACATTAAAATGAAGTAGGAGGAAGAAGAGAGAGCCTTGGCCATATTTTGTCCTAGATGCACCAGGAGGCATCCTAGGAATGAATGTCCATTAAATTGTATTAAAATTTTATCGGTCTGTGAAGAAAACCACTCCACAAACAAGTGCCATTATTTACTCGGGACTCAAAGTTGTATATCAAGGAGCTGAAGGGGTCACTGAGCAACTTTTCTACATTAACCAAAGGAGACCTCCTGGGCCTAGACCATATCAGCACGGCATGAAAGGGTCATCCCATGCATATTACAACCCCAACCAAACCACAGCTATACCTTCTTGGGGCCCCCCTGCTCATCCTTCCTGATCTACACCCCCTCCTTGGTCATATGCATCTCAGTATCATTCCCAGCTAGCCAACCAGTCATTTCAACCTTATTCTCCTCCACAACCTCAGTGGAATACACCACTATAGGGGTGGAGGCCCTAATACAACAATGATCCATATCTATTTCCTCCACCACCTGCCCAACCACAGCTCCTACACTCTGCTACACCCAAGCAACCCTAGATGCCTACCCAACCAAATTTGAACCCAAACAATAGGTAGGCTTAACAAGTATATAGTGGAGAGACATCATATCCAGCTTATGTTGTGGAAATCTAGGACATTAACCTGACATTTGGGAGAGTTCTCCTAGATAACCAAACTCCCCCTCCACCTAGGTAGGTTGAGGAATAAAGAGAGGAAAGCAACCTTAAATTAAATCCACCCTTTCCTGAGAGATTAGCCCACCCACTTGAGCCTACCCCGGAAGAGACTAAACTTCTGGGAGAATTGAACAATCTATGTGTAAAGATTCCCCTTCTCAAGGCAATAAAATATGTTCCCATTTATAATAAATTGATTAAGGAGAAATGCTTCAAGAATCTAGGGAGGGGAAAAAGGGATGCCCCTACCATTAATGTCATTGGGCAGCTGTCCAACTTAAGGCTGGGGTAGGTAATATGTCCAAAATATTTGGACCCTGGAAGCCCTATAGTAGATGTGCACATCAATGGCACCATTGTCCCACACACTAGTGAGCTCCAGTATTGCAGCAATAATGCTGCAACTCTTGGGGCTTCCTTTTTTACTTTTATCAATCTGGTAGTTCGTAACAAACTTGGAAGCGACAGTGCTACATGCACAAGTACTAGCTCTTACTGCAGGTTGTCACTTGATCAACTGGAGCAAGCTCGCGGATCTTAAACGAACTTCTATGAGTTCTTAGAAGAAGCTTTACTGCGATGGAAGAAAGCTAACTCTATAGGGGCTATTCTACTTGCAGAAACAAAAGGAAAACTAAAATGAAACGCAAACCCTAGTTTACCTACTAACCCTATTTTTGCAAGAAAAGAGATGGAAAATAATGAAGTGAGTTCCATTGACTACTAAAAAGGTAAATTGCATTTATTCAAGCTACTTCTGAAGAGAAATTATAAGCTATCATCTTTTTGTACTTTTGAGTATTTTTATGTGGAATTATTATTCTTGTGATTTAACTAGTTGTGACTCTGCAGAGGTTTGGCGGCAAAGGAAGATGGAGTTGGATTTTTCAGAAAGTGAGGAAGGTGTGGAGAGGTCCTGAGAAGTCCCTAGTACCCTTCTGAAGACTTCCATTGCGATCAGACTTTGAAAAGTCACTCACAGGAAATTCTACAGGAGGCTGCAGGGGATCTACAAGAGGTTCTACAGGAGGATCTACAAGAGGAGACCGAAAGTGGTTTTCGGAGGTTTGAAGGTGGAAAAATGATGGGAAAGGGGAAATGAAGGTTGGATGAAGGTGTTGAGGGGTCTAGAACTTTTCAAGGAAGATCAATAACGAAGGAGATGGTTGGATTTGTTCAAATGGCAAGAAAGCAACTTTATGAAAAAACGCAGAAATTAGGGCAGATTAGCGAAATGTGGCGAATGAGTTGGGACATATAGGAGGAGTGGGTTGATGTTGGTTTTTTGATGGATGGATGGTGAGCGGAGATGTCCTACAAGAGAATTGCACATTCACTGGGCAAAAATGACCATAGAAAGAACTAAACACAAAGTTTTGTCTAACTTAACCTAATTTCTGGCCTAAAAACCAAAAAATTTTGATCAGTATCATATGAGTAGAAAATCATGTGAGAAAACTATGGTAAATTAACAAGAAATGATCTAATCATGTTAATCTAAGCTACTATCAACTTTTCCAAATCAAGTTATCACACTATTAGTTGCATGAAAGAGCAAAACATGTGCTTTTGGTGGCAGCAGTAGTGCCTTGACCTAAAATCATGGTCCCAAGGAGGGAGAAAGGAGATCAAGACCTGTTGTTAGCCTTTTTGGATCCTTTTATGTCACTGTAGCAACTTACTTAAGCAACTTGAAACAAAAAAAACTATTCTAACCATCAAAAGCAACCTAATCTCATGAAGTAAAATGAGTATATGCAGCAGAAATTAACTCATGAATGGAAACAAAAACATATAAATACACAAAGGAGGTGTTGGGAAGCTTGGATTGGGCCCTAACCCAAGACCTTCAGCCCTCTGAAGAAGATCAATGCTAGCTCAAAACTTGGTTTATCTTCATTATCAAAAAATAGTAGTTACATCACATAAAAATTGTTCTCAAAAAGAGCTCAAAAATGAGTTGAGTACAATGCTGCACAAAAGTGAAAAAATATATTAAGCACTGGCCAACCTACTAAGGCTCGAATCCTTCTTATTTATACAAGTGGGTACTCCCAAAAGTCCTCCTAAAATTAAGAAACTCGGCTCCTAGAACTGAAGATAACAACAACCCTACTTGACTTGTTCGGCTGCCCCTTGGAATCATCAATGTGGGCCTTTGTACTCCGAGCTGCTGATGGAGAATTTGAGGAAGGGGTCATTAATGAAAGAGACACCCCTCCTACAAGTCCTCTTCCCTGTTTCCCTCGAGTTTGGCTACCATTTGATCATAAATTACTTTTCTTTGTCCAAAATTGTCCAAAAAATATGCAATAAACATTCATTAGACTACATGGCAAAGTGACTATCCCCATTCACTCTATTGACATAAATATATTCAAAAACATGCAAAAAAATATTAATAATGGTGGATTAAATCAAAATAATAGGCAGAATGAGCCCATATAGTTACCCATTTTTGGGGCTCATCACACACTTTGACCGATATTGGGGCTGCCATTAATGTGATGACCAAGGACACCATGCTCAAGCTCAACCTCCAAGGATCATTAAAGAAGACCACAACAGTTCTGCAACTTGCAGACCATTCAACAGTAACCCCTAAGGTAATTTTGGAGGATGTGATGGTCTCTATTGACTCTTGGGAGTACCCTGCATATTTCCTAGTTCTCTGACCTAAGGCTAAGCTTACAAGTTATCCTCTCATCCTTGGGAGGCCATGGTTGGCCACAGTCGATGCTTACATTAGCTGCAGATCTGGGAATATGACCATCAATAATGGGCATATGTCCAAGTAGTTAGTCCTTTACCCTCATGTTCAACCTTCTCTATAGCATGATTTACCTTTAGGGTTGGAGGAGGAGGAAGAAGATCAAGTTTATTCCACCCAACTTTATGCTTTGGAAGCAACCATGGGAGGAGGACAGCAAGATGAGGATGACTTGATTGAACACCTTCTCCAAAGTCCAACTCCCGGTTCATTACCTTTAGAAGAAGCAGTAAAAGTAACCCAGAACAATCATCCAATTGACTCATGCTTGGCTGATTCCAACCCACTCCGTGTCAAAACCATAGACTTCGGCCCGAAGAGAACCTTGAAAATCAATCCATCTCTTTCTTCTCTTGAAGAGGAGAAGCTATTCAACATGTTAAAGGACAATCTAGAAGCCTTCGCTTGGAGTTACAAGGAAATGAAGGGAGTACACCCCTTAGTGTGTACTCACCACATATACATCCAAGAAGGTTGCAAGCCAGTCTGGCAACCACAAAGGAGGATGAATCCAGCTCTTAAAGATATAGTCAAAGAAGAATTGCAAAACCTGCTAGATGTGGGATTCATTTACCCTATCTCCGACAGTGAGTGGGTTTCTCCTTAGGTGTTAGTTCCTAAAAAAAATGGTAAGTGGAGGATTTGTGTCAATTACAGGGAATTGAACAAAGCCATAAAGAAGGATCATTTTCCTCTACCCTTCATTGACCAAGTGCTATATGTCTTAGCAGGGAAAAGGTTTTTCTCTTTCCTAGATGGATTCAGTGGGTACAACCAAATCGAGCTCTGCCTAGAAGACCAGGATAAGACCACATTCACCTATCCTTGGGGTACTTTTTCCTATAGGGCCCTTCCTTTTTGCCTATCGAATGCTCTTGCCACTTTCTAGAGAGAAGTCTTGAGTATTTTCACTAAATTAGTCCATGATGCGGTGGAGATTTATATGGATGAATTTACACCTTATGGCTATGCTTTTCAAGAAGTCCTATGTAACCTAGGAAAATTACTACACAAGTACATTGAAATGAACCTGTCTCTTAGTCCTGAAAATTTTGAATTCTTAATGACTGCACGGACTGTGCTAGGTCATTCCATATCTCAGCAAGGACTGTAGGTGGCCTCAAACAAAGTAGCCATCATCCAAAGGAGTCCCACCTCCTCAAAAGCAGAGAGATATTAGAAGTTTCCTAGGGTTAGTTGTATGCTACCAAAGGTTCATAAAAGACTTCAACAAGTTGGCCTCTCCTTTATTTGGTTTGTTAGCCAAAGATTCTGAGTTTATATGGTCAAAAAGTTGCCAAGATGCCTTGGACATTCTAAAGGATAATTTAACCACTGCACCGATTCTCCAAGGCCCAAATTGGGCCCTCCCCTTTCATATTCATGTTGATGCCTCACACAAAGCCATAGGAGAAGTCGTAGGTCAGATAGATGAAAAGTTGCCTTATGCTATCTATTTTATCAGTAAGAACTTATCAAAGGTTGAACTAAATCATACAGTGACTAAAAAGGAACTCTTGGTTGTTGTGCATTCATTAAACAAATTCAGGCATTACATTACAGGCTATCAAACATTTGTGCATACTGACCATGTTGCAATCAAATATTTAATGAACAAACCAGATGTGAATGCTCGAATTATAAGATGGTTACTTTTATTATAACAGTTTGATCTAACCATTGTTGATAAGCCTGGTAAGGAAAATGTTGTTGCAAACTTTTTATCTAGAGTAAATTTGTCTGCAGGTGAAGAACGAATGGTCAATGACCAGTTATCGAACGAGCACTCATTTGCTATTTCAGTTCTCTCTCCATGGTTTGTTGATATAGCAAACTATTTGGTATCAGCAAATTTCCCACCAAACTTGTCTTCCAAGGAAAAGAACAAGATAGTCAGGAAAAGGGCCCCATTCACTTGGATTGGGGGAAATCTTTTCAAACTTAGCCCAGATCAAATCTTCAAAAGGTGTGTCAGGGAAGAGGAAGTCTTTGACATCCTTCTGACCTGTCATGATGGGCCTTATGGAGGTCACTTTGCAGCAAAAAGGATAGCATTCAAAGTGTTACAAGTAGGCTATTATTGGCCCACTCTTCAACAGGATGTGAAAAAATACACTAGTCAGTGTGATCAGTGCTAGAGGATGGGAATGACTACTCCAAGAGATGAAATGCCTTTGCAGCCTCAAGTGACTTTTGAGCCATTTGGCAAGTGGGGCAAGGACTTCATTAGGCTTATTGACCCTCCTTCAAAGAAAAAACATTACATTATTTTGTGCACTGATTATTTGACTAAGTGGGCTGAAACCAAGGCAATTAAGGCAACAATAGAAGAGAATGTGGTTGAGTTGCTAAGGGAGAATGTATTCTACAAATGTGGGTACTTTAGAGAGCTAGTCACAAACCAAGGCAGCCAGTTTAACTCCAACCTGATTGAATACCTTCTCAGCCATCACAAGATCAAGCATAGAACCTCCACTCCCTATCATCCACAAGCTAATGGGCAAGTGGAGGTGACCAATAGAACACTGGAGGGCATCTTGACCAAGGTGGTGAGTAGCAGCAGGAACGATTGGGCAGAAAGACTAGTTGAGGCCACCTGGGCCTATAATACCACATGGAAGACCACCATTGGATTCACACCCTATGAGCTGGTGATGAGCACTAGTATTGCAGCAAGCATGTTGCAACTCTTGGGCTACCAGTTTTACTTATCAACCCGGGGTTCATACAAACTTAAGAGGTATCGGCGCTATATGTGCAGCATAGAATTTTTCCTTCCTTTGCTATCATAATGTAATGGAGTGTATGTACTAAATTCAAATCCTAAACTAATTGAAGAAAATTAAATGTTCGAAATGGAACCTTAACATATTGCAAGAAAGAAAGTATAAGGAAAGAGAATGAAATCAAAGGGTAAAACACACAATTTTCTAATTAATCATTTAAACAGCTATGCTAAGTAGAATTGCTAAATCAACACTAACCTAATGTTGCTATCTAAGTTACAGAAGTAAAGAGCATCAAACCATACTAATGTGTAAGCAAGGAAACTAAACTAATTTTTTTTTCACTTTTTTGGTATTTTTTGGTAAAATCAAGCATGCAATTTAATTGTTCTTGTGGATGTGACAGGTGGATGGAAGGTGGTTGAGGATGGCTAGAAGGTCTATGGAGTGTTTGGATGGTGTGGAAGGGTCCTAGGAGGCATTTTGTGAAAGGAAAGGCCACTGATATAGAAGACCAGGCCAAGAACAAACTCATTGTGTAAATATTTATTTATTAATACAAAAGTGTGATTTCTAAGTTTGTGTGGTGTGTATTGAGTAATGGAATTATGAACTGTGTGTGGATTAGAGTAATTCTACATAACATAAGTGTGCAGGGATTTCAAAGAGAATCTAAGAGAGAGGACATTTCTCAGAGGAGTATTGTGATGATCGGAAAGTGTTGGAGTCTGATTGAATAACCAACTCAAAGCTCATAAGTGGCAGCGTTTAAATAATACACAGAACAAAGTTTGGGAAGAATTCAAGTGGAAGAAAAATCGAAGATCGAAATCAGTGAAAGGAAGAAGTAATGAAGCAGCAGTGCAAAGGAACCGTTGGATTAATAGGATCAATGAACAATATTAACAGAAGATGATTGGTGGAGATCTTATCGTAGGACATTACGTTAATAGATGGATGGATCACATCAAGTCACATGTTGATAGAAGGGTGGAAAATGTGCAGAATGATGGAGCAGTCTTCGTAGATGGTAAGAAATATATCGTGCGCCCTAAAAGCTGTAAGCGAAATTCCTAAATTTCGCGTGATTAGCCTAAGTGGGTGACACGTAGCACGAGTGTTATCGGGAAATCTAGTGTCCATTTAGAGCTGCTAGTCCCACTAAGACGAGTAGCTATCTTAGAAACAAACAAACTAAAGTTACTTTTGTTTTCCTTTATGAGAAGTATATGGGAGAGAAGGAGGGAGTACCAACCTCAGTCTTTCACTTGGCTCCTTGCTTGTTTCTTCTCCACTTTGATAGATATTTTCCACTCCTTCCTTACCCTGTTTCAAAGAGCACCTGTAAAGTCAAAGCAGCATAATACCTTCAAAGTACAGAGATCTACAATCATAAACAATATAGGACCACATATATATTGACCACACAAATGCATATATCATCAAAAATACAAGAATGTGGAGGAAAACTTAAATAGCTTTATTAATAGAAAGAGTAGAAGAGAGGATTACAACCCATTGATCTGACCCAGTGTCATCCTCCCAACATGAAAGCCCTTCTTCACCTCATGCAAAGCTTAGATCACTCAACACTATTATATTCCACCAAGAAACCAACAACACTTCCTTACAAAATACAAGATTCCAACCCCCAACCTTTGGATCTCTGGGATGAGGGATCCATATATAGATATTTGCAGAGGTGTGAGTCAACTCTGGGTTTTTTATTAGTGTCATTCCACTGATAGTTCTTGGTTCCACTTGGAGATTTCATTGATCTCTTGCTCATCCCTAGGCGAATTCTGAGAGGCAAGTGTCATATGAGAAGTTTCTAGAAGATTCCTTGATCATCCACTTAGCAAACTATCTCTGCCATTTGTCTATTCTCGCTCATCGCACCCTATAGAAGGAATTTTCAGTATGCAGCACACCTCCCGTGTGTAGTAGGTGAGATGCATTGCACCCTAACCATGGAGCAAGTGAAATGATCCAGTTTTGACTAGTTCTGAGTAGTTTTTCATGGAGAACTTCTGGGAGATGATGTAATCAGCTGACCTTGCTCCTTTAGGGTATGAAACAAAACTTTTAGGGACTTACAAGCCCTTGATTTATGGACATATAATATTGGGGTTGTAGTGCCCAAATATGTCTGTAACAGTTGCCCCCTAAAGCATGAGGTCGTAAATCTTTTGATGTCGGGTGAAATTCTTTATCATGAGGATCTGAGGTTTTTCGAACCGGAAGGTGACCTGTAATAAGATACAATAGAATACATTATCTTCATAATATTTTCATGATCTAGCTGAGGCAAGCATTCCCATGCTCAGCTTTATAAATTCATTCTCATGTACATAGGACAGACAACCATCTGTGTGGCATACTGATGATTCTGGTAGAGCCATCATCCTTTGGCTTGGATGATTATCTGTGCAGCAATGATGTACATTTGATGTCTTTATTTTCTTGAATATATCACAGCCTGGATGGATGAAACTAGATCCGAGGTCTTCAAACTCGTTCAATCTTTGCCCGAAGTACAATTCGATCCATGTGAAAAGATGTTCTGGAGTCGAACATGGAAAGACATCGCCTGATTACCAGCCAATGATGTAAGTTGTTAACAGGCGCGAGAGGAATCACTGATAATGATAATGACCCTCAACGTACGACAATACAATTCACGTGGTGTGAAAATGGGACTTGGTGTCGAACACCACGCAAAATCTTTCGGTCGAAGGCCATTGATGTAAACCTATCGCCGGAAGTGAGAAACTTGCCATTGAGGCATGCAAGCTTCAAAGTACTAACATGCTTGTTCCTAGGTCGACTTCTTGGATATTGAGTTGATGTCAACAAGAAGTGACCCATCGTAGGAGGGCATTAATGAATCCCACATCTACGACACGGAACAGAGAAAATTATTTTGTGGAGGTGAAAATGATCTGATGATACAGGGTTCAGGGTGGCGGTCATGAAAGAATGAAGCATGAAGGTATTGCAGTGGATGAGACACAAGCTGGGTTGGTGAATTCTCTGAGTGACTTCTCTTGAACATATCGGCGACACTGAAATGAATTGGTAGAGTTAACCCCAAAAATGGATGGTACAGTGGACCAATGGTAATATGACCGGTGAACGGAATAACCCAATCCAACTCAATCATGGCGATGGAGTGAAAGTGTCATGTTCAAGAGCGACTTGCTACCAATAACGTTTCTTCAATTTTTCTTCCCAATTTTTCCCCAATCATTGTTGACCAATACCTCTTTATTTTTGTCAAGCTTGAGGAGGATAACATATGCTTATTTTATAATTTTCCCTTCGGGCAAACCCGTCACTTTGTTTTAACGAGCCTAGCGATAGTGAAACTCATTCTTGTTTGCATGGACAAGTTTGTCGCTATTGGTTTTAACAAGTTTAATGACAAAGATAACTCGGTCCTTTTTCAATTTTAGAGAGTTTGAAAATGGAAATAAAGAAAACTCCAGGATTCCTTTTTCGTCATGTAATCCCTTAAGTCCGAAAAAGTGTAAAATAATACGAAAGGGATGACCTTTCGACAGTTTTAATGAGCCGAACAAGACAAACGCTCGATCCTTTTGTGCAATAATCCCTCAGGTCCAAAAGGATTAAAATCTAGAGGAGGGATAGTACTTCCGATCATTTTAACGAGATGGAGAGGCCAATTGCTCGGCAATCTTTTCATATTTTACGAGTCAGGTGAAAAGAGCTTAAAGCAGACTTGTTTTTTGAGGAACGAGTGATATTTTCAAGTAGCAGCTGGTTCTAGGTAAGGTTTGGAACTTTCCAATCATGGCAGTGTAAAGAAGATGGCTAACAGAATCACTCATCGCAACTATTCCTCAAAAAGGGGTAAAAGTTCAAATGGAGGCGTATGATCGGCTAAAACAGAGTGGATGTGATGGTAAGAACACGACCAAGGCTCAAAAGCCAATTATAATGTGATCGCAATGGTTATTTACCATGGGTGGGTTCATTTTTTAATGAGCTTAAACTCTGGTGGAACATATGCTCATTGCTATGTTTATTTTTTAACGAGCTTGAACTTCGCGTAAAACTGCTTGTGGCCTGGTTCATTTTTAATGAGCTTGAACCATGCGACAACATATGCTCAGATTTGGTTTCATGTTTACACAAGCTCTAAATGAAAAACTATGCTTGTTATAAGTTGGCATGCCCCCAGCATAATGACGCAAATCGAGGTGCATGCTCCCCAAGCTTCATTTCATTCAACGAGGTGGATGCAATGAAGGTTCACTTTCAATATTTTTGAAAGACTCGACTTGGAAAGGGAGTTGTTTCATTTTTTAATGAGGTTGAAATAGTAAAAGAACTATCCTCATGGCGACCTTTGATCACAACTCATAAGGGGTCATGAAGGAAAGATCTGGTGCCAATGCCCCCAGTACATAATGTACAACATCACTGAATTGATCGTTAGATGATGTAGCTATGGTAGGGCTTGGAGGAAATACCTTGCAATGATCCACACTATCAAAATGTTCAGAGTTCTTCTTCATCTTTGTTGATGTAGAAGATATCATGTGACAGGTTTCCACTGTGGCTACTTCTGCTAGATTACTTGGAGGCGGAAGGGAAAAAGTCCCCATTAAGGAAGGGTCTTTTAGGAGACCTACTCCGATATTTTGAAGCGATTGAGAGCTTCCATGGATCAATGGAATGCTTCCGGTAACTTGAGAACTGTTGGGGAGAAAGGTTTGTTGATCAACGATTGTAATTCCTCCTTGAAAGGGAAATGCAATCTTTCTAAAATAAGTTGACACAACATTAGCCATAGCATAAATCCAGGGCCTTCCCAGTAGGATATTGTAATCGAGGTTTCCATCGATGACTTCGACGTCAATTTCTACTGTCTTTCCCCCCAGTTCAACTTGAAAGTTATTTAATATCCCATACGGCATGTATGTTCTTCCATCGAATGTTTTTAATGTCGTTGATGAACGTGACAAGGGTGGAGAGCCTAAAGTTTTCTAGCAACTCATTGACATAATACAGTTAGATGCCCCCTCATCAATGATTGTTCGATGAACAATTTTGTTGAGGGCTTTTACTTGTATGAGGAAAGGGAGTTGGGCCGGTAACTGAGGTTCGTATCCTTTATGATTAAAGGCCACTAGATCGGAATCCACTGGATCAATCCCACCTATCACTGATAACAAAGCCTTCTTTTGGGAGGGGCAATTCTGCAATACTTCAAGTGTCAACATAGTGGATGGTGATTGGGCCAAATCCTCCACTATATTATAATTTTGTGCTACTCAAGCACGAGGATTAAACGTTTATTTATGTACTACTCCCTTAGGTGGTTTTATTGTTAATTCAGGAATGATTGGTGGAACAACTTCTGGTGAAGTTGTTGTCGAACTATCGGGTTGATCTGTAGCCTTGCTATTCGATGACTATGGATTTCCATAATCTTTATTCCTTGTTGATATCAAAGCATCATTTTTGTGTTTTGAGATGGATAACATAAGCGCTTGGGATGGGGAAGCATGATCACTAGCAACCAGGTTTATTTCTAGGCTCAAAAATGGATTATTCAACACCGCTGGGGTATTTGAAGTTTTTAAAAATTTCATAACCTTAGCTTTATGTGGACAACCTTTCGTGAAACGCTCATCGTTGCATATGTAACATGGATAAGGAGGTTTCTTTTGCCCAGTAGGGTTTTCAAAAGATTTTTCAGGAGGTGAATTTTCTTGTTTCTTATTATTATTTTTCCCTTTCTTCTTGCCCCCTGGTTGCTTTGTATTTTTTCCCTTGTCAGTCAACACGGCATTGACCTCTGAGGAAAGAGGTTCTTCATTTGCATTTTGACTAGAAACCGTACAGGCTTTCTTAGATTTAACCTTTGCAGTTTTTGTGCTTGTCGTACCTATCATGCCATCGTCGGCATGAGAATCTTTGTTTGATTTAGGAGGAGGAGGAACGGAAAACTTTGGTCTAGGAGAATCAAGAATGTTTTCATAGAGCATGCCAGACTGAGTATAGATCAAGTCTAGATATTGTGCACGAGCAATGACTTACTCTTTAGTGACAACTCCTCCCTTAGCCACATCTTCTGTAATAGAAGGTAACAATGACTTAATAAACCATTCAGCTAGCAGCTGATTAGGAACATATGTTTTTACCATTTGACGACGACGTCGCCACTCATGAATATGATCAGATATGTGAGTGGTTTTCGTCTGCTTAAAATTGGTAAGAAGCTCCGTTCCTATTTCGTACCTTATTGGTAACTGAAAATGGGTTTAAAAGGTGGTGGCAAGGGTGATGAAGTTATCAAATGAAGCTCTAGGCAATTCTATATACCATTTAGTTGCCGGACCTGTTAACGTTTGCTAAAAATGGTGAAGCCTGATCGAATCATCATTCAAGGTGTTGGATGAACACCACAAATGGAATGTCATCACATGATTCGATGGATATTCACCTAGATTTCCATTGAATTTAGGAATATCAGAGGGAAGTTTATGAGGAATCGCAGGCCACCAAGGGGTGTAAGTAATTGGATCATTCGTCAGTCGGTTTAGATCTGGTAATTTTAGAGTTGCTACAAAGGGCAACTATTGATTCAGGTTAGGCGAAGCATACCCAGGATAAGATGGAATTGCCTGAGCAGTGGGTCTTTGCATACCAGCATAATGTATTTGATGCTGGTAACTTTGATAAGGTTGATGGGCATAACCATTATAGTATGGTTGTTGATAACCGCTTTGGAAATGCGGTTGCCGATTACTTACAAAGACTTGTTGCTCGGGTCCTTGATATGATTGCTAGAATTGCGGTTGTTGATATTGAACCAGCCATGGTTGTTGGACCATTTGTTGTTGTCCAATACTGGATGATTGACCAAGATGAGGAGCCATAATACCTTTTTGAGCCTGAGTCGCTCCAGATAAGGAGGCACTAACCTGAGGTTGTGATTGAATCACTGAGATGAAAGGTTGTTGTGTTGCAACCTGAGAAACTTAGGGTTAACATACAATAGGTACCGCTTGTACTTATGATGCAGTCACCATAGCAGGTATAGTTAGAATATTCGACACAGGATGGACTGGTTGCATTGAATATACAGCCCTCGGTTGCTAAGGCAGTATTGTTACCCAACCGCTGGATGTCATTCTAGTTTAACCTGAACTTTGCTGTAAACTCGCATATGGTTGTTCTCCAGGAGGGAACAATGAACAAGCATACTACCCTCTATATGGTGGCAATCCAGTACTTAAAGGGTAGATTGGCCTTTGAAGACACATTGGATCAATTTGTTGAGTTTCAACATAAGAAATACCAGATGAGAATCCGGATGAAGAAATAGGAACTGACCATGTCGTCGAAATAGTCCCTAATTGGACTCCAAATTGTTGTTGATAACTTGTTGGGACAGATGGTATACCAGGAATCATTGTAGGAATGGCAGCAGGAAGCTCCATCATAGCTGTGTCAGTTGACATAGTCCTAGATGTTGATGGTTGTTCAGACATGTTGAGTCTATCCAAAAGATTTCCTAGTGATTCAACAGGAACTTGCGATGAAAAAGAGTTAACTTCTGTAGTAGAAGGATGTAAGTGGATAGTAGTTCCAAAATGCACTGGAGTACTGGGTGGAAGATCCTCCACTATCTCTTCTATAGCAATCAATCCATGTGGAAGAGGTAGACCATCAGGTCCATAAAATATTTCTGGTGTCGAAGAAGGTATAGACTCTATAGTGACAGATGTTGGAGGGGTGACACCTTCCGAATCAACCCCAGGTGGAGTTGTTTCAGGAATAGAGGTGTCTACCGTTACACTAGGATCAGTTCTAATGTCCTCTTGTAACTGCAGAACTTCTCGTGTAAAGGCAGATGTACCGGAAATAATTGGAGTAACTGTAGTCTCTGGCGATGTTGAAACACAAGTTTCAAATAAATCAGGTGAATTTAACTCAGTTAAACGAGAATGCCTTGCCCTGGATGGTTTCGTTTCTAGGGTCAAAGATGGTTGACTCGCTAGTCTCCATGAACGACAGGGTTTTGATTGACTTTCTTCCATGATTGCGGATTACTTGATCAACTCAAAATAAAAAGGGGAAAATGTTATTCCGAATTAAATGAATTTTATGATGCTTTGACACAACTTGTTTTTTCAATTTTTAAGAGTCGAGAAAAAGCTAAAGATGACTCTAGTCACCTTCGATTTTTAATGAGCCTAAAGTGAAAAGTGCTCAGATGGACCTTTTCCTTTAAGAAGTGTGAAAAGGAACGAAAGAGACTACTCTAGAAATCTAGACGGAGGGATTACCAAACCAATCGCAAAAATGCAGAATACTTTTTACGGTACGACAGTCAATCTTCTCGAATGTTGTGTTCAGTGCATTGCGATCGATAGGGTGACAGACATGGCTTCCTAAGGATAAAGGATATAGCCTATTGTGGTCTCCCAATATATACTCGACGGTACGTGGGAGCACAAGTCTGTACTAGCACTTATCGTCTCAAAAGAGGAGGAATCACCCAACCTATGATGGAAAGCGATAGTTACTACGCTTTACGACGCCAGAATACGTCTCTAGCCTAGACTTCTTAAATGTTGTGCGTTAGGTTCCAAAGCATTTTTAGTTCATTGAATTTATTTTACAATTGATCTTTCTTAAGAAGTTTTCCTTTAAGGTTCACGGCGTGATGTAATATACAATTCCTAAAATGCAATATAAGATGATAAACAGTCATTTATTCTTCTTTTTGCAATGAAAATCCTAGCTACTAAGGAAAGAGAAGCGAGATTCTTTCAACATAGAGCAGAGAGCACACACTAGATGCACTGTCCTAAATCAAAATCAACAAGTAGTATAAATGCAAATGCACATGCATGTATTTATTTTTCGCTTTCTTAATGTGTGGATGACAAAAAGAATGCTAAGTACAAATCTGAATTATCTTTTCAAAGCGACATTACTAACAATTTTCTCTTCAAAAGACGAAAGGAAGACAATGACGACACTTTGCGATTTTGAAATGAAGGTTGCTTTCAACACTTGAAATACTATTAATTCAAATCAAATATAAGAGTAACAGTTTAATCAACCATCAAGAATAGTAGGATTATTTTCTTTTACTGAAAATGACACTTGTGACACTTCCAAATCGAAAGACGACAGTTCGACTAAGCTACTTCTGTGTAAAGGAGAACTGTAAATGGAGAAAAATACATAAAAAAAATTACAATTATTTGTACAATGGAGGCTGAATAATGCAAAGGAAGGGAGTTTCCACAGTGGTATACTAATCACAGACAGCAAAACTCTTGAATAAAGCTGAAGAGAGTGAAGAAAAACCAAAATCTAGAGGCAGAAACAGTCTTATCTGATCACCACACCTGTAACACAAGGAAACAGGGATGCATCTCACCTACTGCACACGGGAGGTGCGATGCATCCATATTGCCAAGAGGAGAAGGTGTGATGGTCCAGGGATGAGACTTCACCTTGGTTTCTGGTCACAATTTGCAGCTTAGTTCAGGGATTTAGGCCAAGCTAATGATAGTTAGTAAATGTAAATCATAGGGGCTGATCTAATGAGGTTACTTGAGCCACCACCAGGGAAATTAAGATGTTTGCAAATCAATTGTTCAGTTTATAAACAAAACCCGGAGATGGACTCAAGTAGCATTGATCTACTTTTCACTTGCATAGAAAATGTAGTTCGAAGGCTATCTGGCTTAACTACAGGCTCCGTCTGTAGTTTATAAGGCAAACAAATATAGACAAGCAAACAAGCTATTCGCTTCCCAGTGGAGTCGCCATTTTGTTGTTGGGAAATCTAGTGTCCATTCAAAGCTGCTAGTCCCACTAAGACGGGTAGTTATCTTAGAAACAAACAAACTAAAGTTGCTTTCGTTTTCCTTTATGAGAAGTAGATGGGAGAGAAGCAGGGAGTATCAACCTCAGTCTTTCGCTTGGCTCCTTGCTTTTTTCTTCTCCACTTTGACAGATCTTTGTCGCTCCTTCCTTGCTTACCCTGTTTCAAAGAGCACCTGTAAAGTCAAAGAAACATAATAACTTCAAAGTACAGAGATCTACAATATAGGACCAGATATATATTGACCACACAAATGCATATATCATCAAACATACAAGAATGTGGAGGAAAACTTAAATAGCTTTATTGATAGAAAGAGTAGAAGAGAGGATTACAACCCGTTGATCTGACCCAGTGTTTTCCTCCTAGCATGAAAGCCCTTCTTCACCTCATGCAAAGCTTAGATCACCCAACACTATGATATTCCACCAAGAAGCCAACAACACTTCCTTACAAAATACAAGATTCCAGCCCCCAACCTCTGGATCTTTGGGATGAGGGATCCATATATAAATATTTGCAGAGGTGTGAGTCAGCTCTGGGTTTTTGATTAGTGTCATTCCACTGATAGTTCTTGGTTCCACTTGGAGATTTCATTGATCTCTTACTCATCCCCGGGCGAATTCTGAGAGGCAAGTGTCATATGAGAAGTTTCTAGAAGATTCCTTGATCATCCACTTAGCAAACTGTTTGTGCCATTTGTCTATTCTCGCTCATCCCACCCTATAGAAGGACTTTTCAGTATGCATCATACCTCCCGTGTGTAGTAGGTGAGATGCATCGCACCCTGACCATGGAGCAAGTGAGATGATCCAGTTTTGACCAGTTCTAAGTAGTTTTTCATGGAGAACTTCTTGGAGATGATGTAATCAGCTGACCTTGCTCCTTTAGGGTATGAAAAAACACTTTTAGGGACTTAGAATCCCTTGGTTTATGGACATATATGATTGGGGTTGTAGTGCCCAAATATGTTTATAACAAAGGGAAAACTACTTTTCTCACGTGAACTTGGTCGAATATCGGTTGTGTAAGACTTCACGTGAGATTGCACGATAGCCATTGGATCAGGCGGGATTCATCAATGGTGGAGATCGACCAAGCTAGTTGGTGAGCTGGTGATGTGATGGAGTGGTCTTCATAGGTGGTAAGTAGTGTCTCGCGCACCCTAACAGTTGTAAGTGGTATTCCTAAATTTCACGCGATTACAATAAGTGGGTGATACGTAGCAAGGGAAAACCACTCTTCTTGCGTGCTCTCGATCGAATATCGATCGTGCAAGACTTCACACGAGATTGCACGATCGCTGTTGGATCATGCGGGATTGATCAACGGTGGAGATTGGCCAAGATATATGGCGAATGGGTGACGTGATAGCTATTGGATCAAGAGAAATAGATCAACACTGCAGATTTGTAGCACCTAAAGTCAAATGTTGAAATTAATACGTCAGTTATGCGACACGCAGCTGAAGATGATTGTTCAGGTTCATTATGGATCGGATGGTAAGGAAATCCACAGGTATAATCTAAGTAAGATGTGATTTATTAGCTTCTGCATATATAATGCATGAAGAAAGTGCTGAAGGAAATGAGAATATGAGTGAGATATTATTACAAAAAGAGAGTGATGGGAAAACATGACAATGAAATGAACCAAGTACTGAATCGAGAAAATGAACTCCAAAGCTCATGCAAGAACTAGAAATTTGTGTTTTTGGGGTTGATAAAGGGTCTCTTCCTAGAGTCATGGTCCCAGAGGGAGGAGGTGAGGCCGAAACACCTGCTGACAACCTTATGCGGATCTTTTTCTCCTTGCTAACCTGCTAATTGAAAGAAGACACAAATGGAAGCAAACTAAAACACAACCAATCTACTCTACATTGTTGTAATGGAAATACTGCTACTTAAAAAAATGAACAATTAAACCATGAACTTATGCTAGCATACATGTACAATAAAGAGGAGCCTTGGCTGCTAGGGTTGGGCCCTAACCCAATAGCTTTGGCCCTCTGAGTTAAATCAGTGATGGCTCAAAACAAAACTCATTCTTATTATCAAAACCATGGATTACATAAAAAATTGTCACAAGTCTTGCAGCTCAAAAATAGAGTAGAGTTTTACAATCAAAAATCTGAATCCTACTGAGGTCCTAGGCCTCTCTACTTATACATCTGAAGTCTCCAACAAATTCCTTAAAATTAGGGAGGCTCGACTCCCAAACTCGAGATAAACTAGTTCTTTGACTTTCACTTGCTCGGCCACCTTCTTGTCCTCATGATTTGGTTGTTTGCACTCCGAGCTGATGGAGGAATATTTGAATGGAGGGGTAGTAAATGAGGAGGATTTGCATCCTATAATTCCTCTCCCTTGTCCCCTTCGAGTTTTGTCCAAGGTCTTTGCCAAAATTCCTTGCTTGTATCCTTTAATCCCAATGATGAGGCTCATCAAGGAACAAGTCCCTAAATTATCTCCTCCTCCAACGCTTCATAATCTACCCAATATTCTCATAATATTCCACAAAAATAAATAATACTAGGCAAAAATATTCAATTATTCATAAACCTTCCTAATGAATATATTAAAGTTAAAAATAAATTATCTAATTCAAAAAGAGAGGTTTAATGTGCTAAAGGATGGTCATAGGCCTTAATTTATGTTTTAAATTAGAGGCATGGGCCTTAATTTATGTCTAATTTAGAGGCCCATCATACCCCCCTACTGAAAGTGTTGCTCATCCTCTGAGAAACTTAGTGACCTTATTGTGCCTCATTCATGGCCTTGGTGGCCTCTCTCTTGTGCATTAAGAATCTTGGCTGTAAGCTCTGCAAGGACAAGCCCAAAAAAAATATTTGTTCAAAGAAAAATCATTGTTCCTTGAGACCGTCAGCTTGCTTTGTTGCCCTTATTCAAGATGAGTTATTGAATATTTTTTTGATTAGCAAGGTCTTCTATATCCTTATCAACCTTCCGCTACCTTGTTCCACCATTTGGACACCTCTAAAACCTTCAAACTGCCTTTAGATGAGAACTAGGACTGCCTCTTGTAGGATTTTTGGGTCACTGTAATTCCTACAGGATCATCCTGTAGAAAACACAGTCCCTTTGTAAACTGAAGTAAAGGAGTGGAAAAAATGACAAAATGGTGGAGGAATGAATGGTAATGAGTGGTAAAATAAAAATGTGAGTGACAAGGGTCACTTTTTGATCCTCCTTTGCTCTTTGACCATCCTTCTTACTGACCTACAAATGGAAATTTCATGAAAATGGAGAGGATGCTCTTTTTTTTTCTTTTTTTTCTTTTTTTTTTTCAAAATGAAATGGGATGGATGAATGGTGAATAGATAGTGAATATGAAGTGGATGGAGGGCTCGAGTGTTGTGGTGACCTTGGCCTTTGCAAAAATTTCTTCTTTTAACTGCTGCCCTTGTTCCTTGAAATCATCACCCTTCATAATTTGACTTTTCAACATTGCATGAGTGAAGGAGTGAGTTGCAATTAACTAGCTAATGGTGGCTGAGACTGTTGACCAATCCTTAGCTTATAAAACCTCATCTCTCATGCATTGAAAACAAATTCTAACTATAATATGCTCAAGGGAAGAGGTCAAGAATATTGCATACCTTTAACTACCTGATGGCCTTCTTGTAGATGTTGTTTGTTGGAGAGTGAAATCCTTGCTTGCATTTGTTGCATGTGTTTTCTTCTTTCTTCTCTGATGTTGTTCCTTGATGTGCAGGTACTGGATGGTGATGTTGATGAATCCTCACTACTCCTTATCACACTCTGATGAAGCTAACCTCTAATTTTTCCCTTTAAAATTGTTCATTACCAATCCTATAGGTGATGTTATGTATCTTGTAGGTTTATAGGACAATGACTTGTTTTGTCCATGTCTCCCAAACGGTAGACTGGATTGACCTGAAACTTTCTGAGTGTGTTGCCATCATCACTATGCAAATGGATGCATGGTTTTCAAGTTATGGTAAAAACAAATTTTTTCTCTATGTATTTTTTGTGTCCTGTAGTAAAACAGAGCATCCTGTAGTTTTTTAGGACAATAAGCAAACTGAATGGTAGAAGCTTGAGAATGATGGGTGGATGGTGAAAATATATGAGGGTGATGGATTGGCATGGCCTTGGCCTTGTTGGAGCATTTGAGAAAAGGAGTAGAAATTCAAAATTTGACTTATTTTGACTAGGCTTTACCAACTTGTTCTTGTTGCTTGCAGATGTTGGAGAGTATATGCATTTATCAAATAGATGCATGGAGCAATGATTTCTTTTATTTCTTTTTTTCTCTTTTTTCTTCTAGGCCTACTAGCCGTCTCAATGAGGTTTTCAATTAGTAGGTCTGCCTAGGCACCTCAAAGGAGGTTTTCACCTAGGATCTTTTCCTTTTTCTCTTTTTTCTTTTTTCCCAACCCATTGACCGCCTCATGGAGGTTTTCAATCAATGAGCCAATCTGATGTGCCTCAAAGGAGGATTTCACTTTATATTTTTATTTTTTCTCTTATTTTTCATTTTGTTTTTTTTCTTCGTTTCCTCTACCCTACCCTACTTGAAAAACAAAATCACTTTCAAGTATAAAAATACTTCCAATGGAGCCATGTGCACATCAATATGACAAACAAAATGATGTGGAGACTTGAAATGTATGCTTTGACATGTACCTAGATTTGAGAGATCAAATGATTTGACTTTGATGATATCAAGCACATTTGAAGAAGAGGGTATTGTTGCAACTTCATGACTTTCTGGAACCATATTTCAATATAGTTGTGATGCCCCTGGTCCACTTGCTGATTTGGATCATCTTGGATGTATTCATATTCCATGATGTTCAAATCTTCCTCTTTTTTTATGATTGTTCTCTTGACCACATGGAGGATTTGATGGTAACCATGAGGGAGCTTTCTCGATCTTTGATTTTGTTATCTGCTCTTCATCAAATTCATCCCATGATCCTTTGGTATTCTCATTTGAATATTCTTCTTCTGGATGTGGTCCTTCAATAATATCAAGATTATTCTTTTTTTGCAATACTCTTCCTAAGCTATGGTGAATACCATTGATCTCAAGAGGATATGTTTGGAAGTGTTGTACCTCAGCATTGTAAGTGGGCTGAGCTACTTCATTGTGTGGGTTTGGAAATGGTGGTATAGGTAGTTGAGGGGGAGTGGATATTTGAGATGGATGTGGTTTGGGTTGTGGTTGTGGTGGAGATGAATGGTTGGGATAACAAGGAGTTGGGTATGGAGGATATTGAGGAAAATATTGAGGATATTGTGGATGGCTCCCATAGGTTCCTTGCCAACCTTGTTGCCAAGATTGGCTTTAGGGTTGAGATGGCCAATGTTGCTAAGGAAAAGGTGTGTTCCAATTACTTTGAGGTAGATATGCATAACCTTGAAATTGTGAATTAGGCTCTTGCATCATATCTGGCTGAATAGGCTACCATGGTTCTTTTGGAGCTACATAATATAGTTGCATTGGCAATTGACTTGATCCATTGTCCTCTTGGTAAACTTCCTTCAACCTTAGTAATGATGGACAATGTTTAACATCATGTGATTCTGCAAAAAAAATATCAACATTTTCTTTTGCTTCATCTTGCACTCTTAACATTTCTACTTGTTTTGTTTGATTACTAAGAATTTCTATTTTAAAATCATCAAACAAATTTCCAAGTTTAGCTTGATTTACCAATCTTGATGTTGATTTACCTACTCTTGTTGTTCTTGTTGATATGTGTTTGCATGTTTCACAAATTTCCTCAACTAATAACTGATATACATCACCTCTACTCACAAGATTAAGGAGATAAATCCACTCATCCCTAATTCTTCTAAGTAAGAGGGTTTTGAGTGTGTCAGATCCTAAATGATATAGTTTTCCCCTCTTAACATTATACATGAACCTCTCTACTAGATCCTCTAGACTCTCATCTTCTCTTTGATTCATTCTAAAGATTTCTTCTTTAAGATCATGATCTTTATATTTTTCTAGAAATACATTTTGCATATCATTCTGTGATCTTATTGAATTAGTCCCTAAACTCATGAACCATTTAAGAGCTATATCATTCAAAGTTGTTGAAAACAATCTTAGATTTTGAGTTTTTAATAAGTAACCATAAGATCTAAAAACAATCTCAAATTCAAAGAGAAAGGTTTCCGGATCCTCTCACGTCAGACCATGAAATTTTGGAGGAAAATATGGAGGGATTTTCTTCATGTGCACATTACCATCAGTATCTTGAATGGGAAATCTGAGAGGATCTTCCTCATTGCCATTATCTCCATCAATTTCTTATACATTCTTTGCCATCTCCTTCTTCTACCTGCAAAAGTGGATTGTGATATGGCTCTTACTGCACCATGTGATCAAATGGGGGGGTGGGTTGGTGTTGGAGATTTTTTTTTTTTTGTTTTTATGATTGAATGAAGACTATAATGCAATGCAATTTTCTACTTATGAAATTAAATATGCCTAATGCAAATATTTTTTGTTTTTTGCAAAAAGTGAAAAGAAATGAAACAACTAGGGAAGAAAACAATGCATACTTTGACACCTCCCCGGCAACAGCACCAAAAAGTGATGAGCACCAGTATTGTAGCAAGGTGTTGGCATTATGATACAGGTGTTGTCCTTAATGGAAACTCACTCATATGAAATATCTATATACTGCAGGCTAACAACAAAGAATTATAGTTTAGGCCACATAGAATGAAGAAAGAAAGGTATATGCAGGTTCACCTTGATCAACCTGCGTATACGCAGGTTCATTGAACAAAAGGAGCATATACGTAAACACGCACTTTCACGAAAGGAAAGGCACATACATTTGGTCCGTGGTATTGATCCATGGTATTTCAGTATTGATCCATGATATTTGGTCCAAAGTGTTGACCTCGGGAATTTGGTCCAAGGTATTGGTTCTAAGTAGTTTTGGTCCATGGTATTGAGTAAGGCCTAAGACTATAAAAGGAGGAGAAGATCATTAGGAAAAGGCAGTCAAGAATTGAATATATGATGAAATGTGAGATCAAGTACGCAGGTTATGGGTTTATGATGCTCTGCTTGATCTGAACCAAGGAGGAGCCTTAGCGGTTGATGGAGGACAAAATCTAATGATGGATTGGGATCTTAAGGCCTGGAATGAATAATATTTATATGGTTTGATCATGTTTATTCTATATCTATATACTGATGCATGTAAATATTACGATCTGGTTATAAATGAAGTTTGGAATAGCTACAAAATTATGAATAAATAGTTACATATGTATATGCTAGTTGACCTTGGTAAAAGCGTGTATACATGCACGTTTGACACATCGAAGTGGAATATACCTTGTGATCTATGATTTTTGAAGTTACAATTGGTTCTGGTTGTTGACGCAAAGTTCTGGGTTTTACACTGTGTTCTAGTCACTGTTTTCTGGTGATAGTATTATGCATATTCAGATTGTTTGATTGTGATTAGCTTCAATGTTAATGAATGAAATCTAATGATGGATTAGGATCATAATGACCTATCATTATGTGATCTGATAATGGATGGGATAGATCTGATCGCTAACACATGTTTTATCCTCTATGTGTGATTAAGTCTGAAGTCTGGAAGTGCAGCAAAGTGTTTGCAGATCTACACGTTGGTATGCTTCAGGGAAGCTGCATATACACATAGGTTGGCTTTTGCCAAATAGCGTATAAAATATGATGCATGGTTTTAAGGAGTATCTAGTCTGAAAATTTATGAAACATGGTCCCTGGAGGAAGAGAGAAGGTTGTAGCCTTATGTAGGCGGTGCCTATGTACTGGTAAACATATCAGCCAGTACAAAAGCCAGGGGTTGTAGCTCCCTTTCAGTAGAAGCTGGAGAATGAGAGAAGGTCGTAGCCTTCTATAGGTAGAAGCCTGCGTATTGGTATGAGTCTGCGCCAGTACAATGTTGTAAATAGTTTTTCTTAATATTAAAGGAAGACAAAGATGACAACAACAGGTGATTTTCACCCACATTGGGTTTCCACCTTAAATCATGGTGTTCATGTGTGTTTATGATGTGTGATGATCTGTTCTGTTTTTATTGCACCTGGTTACTATTTATATGATTAATTAAGTATTGATTCACTAATTAAAGATCAACATAAGATGAATTAACTAAATCATAAGTTTGATGGATATACGCTAGTTGCATTAAACATAGTTACGTATACACACGAGTTCCCTTAACTGAAGTAGCGTATGATGAGCCCCAGAAATGGGTAATTATATGGGATCATTTTACCTCTTAATTTGACTTAATCCACCATTCTCATTAGTTTATTGTATGTTTTTTATCATATTTATGCTAATAGAGTGAATTGGGTTAGTCATTATGCCAAAAAGTCTAATGTGTGCTTTATCTAGATTTTTGGTCAATTTTGAGACAAAATCAAAGGTTTAATGAGCACTTGGCAGCCAAATTCATGGAAGAACAAGGAAGAGGATTTGTAGGAGGGTGTCCCCTTCATTTATGAGCCCTTACCTCGAATTCTCCATCAAAAACTCGGAGCACCAAGCCAAGGGGCAGCCAAAGCAAGTTAAGTAGGACTATTGTTATCTTCAATTCCAGGAAGTTGAGTTCCTTATTTTAGGAGGACTTTTGGAGGTCCCCATTTGTATAAATAAGAATCCTTAGGGCCTTAGTTTTTTTAGTTAGATTTTATTCAGTAGGTTAGCATTGAACAATTGTTTTTTGCACTTTAGTGCAACTCTGCATTTCAGCTCATCTTCGAGCTTTTGCTGTAAACAGTTTTGTGACATGATTATTTTTTGAGTAATGGAGATAAATTTCACTTTGTACCAGCTGTGAGCTTCCTTAGGAGGTTGTAGCTCTTGGGGTTGGGCCCAACCCAAGTGCCATTACCTCCTTTGTGTACTTTTATGTGTCTTTGCTGCATTCATAGAATAATTTATGTTATTTAGGTTAAGATCTTACTTTGCTACTTAGGTTATTTTTTATGATTAAAATAGATTTTCATACTTCAGGTTGATTTGAGAGTTTGGTAAAGGAAAATATCTGCAAAAATTCCATCAAGCAATCCTTGATCCCATCTCTCCCTCCGCAGGACCATAAGCTGAGACCAAGGCATACTTGCTACCACAAAACATTGTTTTTTCCTTTCCATGCAATTGCTAGTGTTAGAATTTTAGTTGAAAAAGTCGATACCAGTTGTACTTGCATGTTTAATATTTGTTCTTGCTTAGTTTCCATAGTTATCTTGCATGATTTCCTATCTATAAACTCCTGTTCATCATGTTTCTGGTTTTTAGGTCAGATTAGGTCAAAATAGCTAGATCTCTGGTTTTCTTAGTCTTTGTTCAATCAATTTTGGAAAATAGTGTGCAGAACACCTGTAATACATCCCTACTTAGCCTTCCTCCATCATACAACCTGCTCCAACCCCTAATCCAAGATTCCTTCCCTTCATTTTCCACACTTTTACAATTTGCCCTAATTTCTACATTCTTGTGTAGCATTCCTCCCTCCATCCTCGAACAAATCCAACCACCTTAATCACTTCTTAGCTTCATTCACCAGGTCCTAGACCCTTTCACATCCTCATCCATCCTCCATTTCCACTTTCCCACTTTTTTTCCACCATCAACTCTCCAAAATTCTCTTTTGGATCTTCCTGTAGAACATCCTGTAGAACCCCTGTACACTTCCTATAGAAGTTCACGTGAGCATTTTTTCGAAGATCTGATCACTGTGAAACTCTCTGGAAGGGTGCTAGGGACCCCTTAGGCCCTCTTCTCACCTTCCCAACTTTTTGCAAATGCCCACTCCATTTCCTTTCGCCAATCAACCTCTGAACAGTCAAAAATCGTTAAAACACATGCATAATAATTCTGCAAAATTACTCAAAAATGCAAAAAGATGTTTCTTCTAGATTTTACTTCAGAAGTAGCTTAGTCATGTGTATTTTACCTTTCTAAAAGTCAATGGCATCCATTTCCACCGCTTTCATCTCTTTTCTTGCACCAGTAGGGTTAGCCGGTAAAACTAGGGTTTGCTAGGGTTTGCATTTCCTTTTAGCTTTCAGCTTCTTTCTGCAAGTAGACTAGCCTCTTTTGAGTTAACTTTTATTCATCACAATTAAAAGCTTCTTCTAAGAGCTCATAGAAGTTGGCTTAAGCTCCTAGTGGACTTTTGCTAGCTAATCAAGTGACAGCCTGCGGCAAGAGCTAGTACTTGTGCATATAGCACCGTTGCTTCCAAGTTTGTTACGAACAACTGGGTTGATAAAAGTAAAGAAGGGAGTCTCAGGTGTTGCAGCATCATTGCTGCAATACTGGAGCTCACCATATTTTTAGCATCATTGCCAAGGAAGTGTTAGAGTATTTGTGATTGCTGCTTTTCTTCTATTTTCTACTGCAACCTTCTGCTCAGTAGTTTATGTCAGCAAGAGTAGAGTAGTTGTTTCATTTCCATTCTATAATTTCATTTCTGCAAAAGTAGATTAGACATTTCCTGCTTTCATAGATTAGCATTTCAATTCCGCAATTTCAATTCTGTAAGCATAGATTAGCATTTCAATTCCACAATTTCAATTCTGCAAGCATAGATTAGCATATCAATTCCGCAATTTCAATTCTGCAAGCATAGATTAACATTTCAATTCCACAATTTCAATTCTGCAAGCGTATATTAGCATTCCAATTCCACAATTTCAATTCTATAAGCATAGCTTAGCATTTCAATTTTGCAATTTCATTTCAGCAACATAGATTAGTCCTTTTCTGCTTTCATTTCAATTCTACATTTTCATTTCAGCAAGATATATTTTAGTTAGTTGTAGTTCAATCTATTTCAGTTTTGCAGGTACAAGCAAAAAAACAAAACAAAACAAAACAAAACAAAAAAACCAAAAATGAACCAAAAAGATTTCCTTTCATGCTTTGTAGGAGTAGAGATAAGTCAGAAAAATGTTTGCACAACACCCCCACTGCTTCACACAACCAACCTTCTCTCTTCTTCGATGGTTGTGATTAATAAGAACCCCTAGGTGGACAGCAAGACATATTTGAAAAACCTCTAGGGGAGAAGAAGAAGAAAACATTCCTCTAAAGCAAATGGTTGAAAACAGAAATGATGGGAGAAGTACCTTTTCGTCCAACTCATCCATTAAAGGTGAAATTGGAAACATGTGGGAATATTTTAAGAGCAATATCAGACAAACTATTGCCATGAAAATGGATACCTTGCGGATCCAAAGGAAACAAGAGGAAGCCGAGAGGCTTTGGCCATCTTTTGTCCTAGGTGCACTAGAAAGCATCCTAGGAACGAATGTTCATTGCACTCTATAGAAGTGTGTTTTGTCTGTGAAAAAGACCATCCTACGAACTAGTGCCCTTCCTTGCCCAGAATTAAAGCTGCATATCAGAGGGCCAAAGGAGCCACTGAACCACTCTATTATATGAACCAAAGGAAGCCACATGGACCCATACCTTACCAGTAGGGAATGCAAGGGACATCCCAAACCTATTACAACCCCTATCAAGCCACTTCCATGCCTTCTTGGGGTCCCCCTTGCTCATCCTTCCTGGTCCACACCTCCTCCTTGGTCCTTCACATCTCCATATTATGCCCAACCAGCTGCTCCTTCATTTCACCCCTATGCTCAGCCACAACCTCAGTGGAATGCACCTCATCAGGGGTGGAGGCCCCAGTACAACACTCCTCCTGCTCCATTTCCTCCACCACCTGCTCAACCACAACCATCGCCTCCTGCTCCACCAAGGTAGCCCCAAATGCCTGCTCAACTGAACCTGAACCCAAATAACAGGCAAGCTCAGCAAGTATATAGTGGGAAACCACCTACCCAACCACAACCCCATCCACATACATCTCAAATATACACCCCCACTCAACTACCCATACCACCATTTCCAAACCCACACATTGCAGTAGCTTAAGCCAATTACAATGCAAAGGCACAACATTCCAAACAACTCCTTTTCAGCTCAATGATATTCACCATAGCTCAGGAAGAGTATTGCAAAAAGAGATTATATTGATATCATTGAAGGACCACATCCAGCAGAAGAAGATGCAAAATACAAGAGCAAAGAACCATGGACTACACTTGATAAAGAGAAGACAACAGAATCAGAGATCGAGAGAGCTCCCTCATGGTTACCATCAAATCCTCCATGTATTCAAGAGAAAAATCAGCAAAAAGAGGAAGATGAGAAGGTCATGGTAGAAGGTGACATGAAGAATGATCCAGAACAACAAAAGGACCAAGGATATCAGAGCTATATTGAGATATGGTTCCAGACGGTCACTAATTTGCAGCAATACTCTCTTCCTCAGCTATGTTTGATCCCTTCAAAGTCAAATCATTTGGTCTCTGAAATCTGGATACCTGTCAAAGCATGCATTTCAAGCCTCCACATCATTTTTGTCTCTAATCTAGATGTGCATATGGCTCCATTGGAAGTATTCTTATACTTGAAAATGATTTTGTTTTTCAAGTAGAGTAGGGTAGAAAAAAAAAAAAAA
>APFE031626847.1:0-135629 GCA_000404065.3 Pinus taeda | reverse complement strand
AATGAAAATAAGAGGAAAATAAAAATCTAAGGTGAAAACCTCCTCGGAGGCGCCTCAGATTGGCTCATTGATTGAAAACCTCCATGAGGCGGTCAATGAGTTGGAAAGAAGAGAAAAGAAAAAGAGAATAAGATCCTTGGGTGAAAACCTCCCTTAGAGGTGCTCAGGGCAGGCAATTAGGGTGAAAACCTCCTTAAGGTGCCCTAGTTGTTTAAAAAAAAAACCAAAAAAAAAAATGAATTTCCAGTTATATTACAGGTTTGTAGAACTTCAGGAAGCAGCAGCAGGTGCCACGAAAGCTCCAAAACCAATAACATCACCTATCCTACCATTCCTCACCCTTCTCCATCATTTTTAACGTTCTTTCCACCTCATTGTGCTTCTTTTTTGAAAACTGTGTTTTCTATAGGAGGACCTTGTAGAAATTACAGAGAGCTAGAAATGGACTTCAAAAGCAACTGGAGGAACAGGGAAGCTTCGTGAAGGGTTTATAAATCCTCCTGCAGTCTTCAAACGCCTCTTCCATCATTTTCATGCCTGCATCACACCCCAAGTTCATTTTTCTTACTGTCCAAAAAACTGTAGAATGCTCTGACACAAAAATACATAGAGCAGAATTTTTTTTTCCCTAACTTGAAAACCGTGTATCCATTTAAAAAATTGTTACATGGAGAGTTGTATAGGGATGATGGAAACATGCCCAAGCAATTTCAGCCAATTCTAGTGCACGGTTTCCAAGAAATCCGCCTCCATCACCTTAAGCCATTTTTTCATTTTCTCCATATTCGTGCATCCATTTAAAAACATATTTCATGGGGAGATGCATATGGGTGATAGTAACCTGCCCAATCAATTTCAGCCAATTCCAGTGCACGGTTTCCAAGAAATTGACCTTTGTCACCTTCAGCCATTTTTAGTTTTTCTCGAAATCTGTTCATCCATTGACCACAATTTTTCCATGGGAGGTGCATAATGATGATAGAAACATGCCCAAAAATTTTCAATTCAATCCAGTCTATCGTTTGGGAGCTATGGACAAAACAAGTCGTTGTCCTGCAAAAATCCAGCATCAGCAGCATGAGGTTGCAAATCTGAAGGTTGGAATAGACTCTTGCAGCTTAGATCCAGCTAGAGGATACCTGCACAAGAGAAATAGCCACACATCAGGCAACAAAAAACATATAGCAAAAGGGATATAGGCATGCAACAATTGAATATGAGCATGCAGCAGCAAAAAACCAAGCAGCACGCACATTTCGACTTACAGGTAAGTGTCTAAACCAGTTCCTCTATTTGCATCTGTATGATTTGAAACTTCATGAATGAATGAAATGGTTGGATTAAGCCAGAAAGGTGGCTAGTTAACTCGACACCCTCAGCGGGTTCAATTGCACTCATCCGGAGATCACACAGCACATGTGTATAGTCAACTCACGGGAAATTTAAAAAACAGGTAGTGGCAGATGTTTTGAACTCCACCGCAACTGATGTCATGTGATTAACAGGCATAGAACATACAGTTTCATAATAACACTGCAGTGGGGATCAACGGTCCGGTCCAGCCACCTCATCACCTCACGACGAATCACGCCCACAGATAAAAAACAGCTGAGTTAAGAAATTCACCACTCTGTGTTCATTCTACACTCATGACGTTCTCAACTGGGGTACGCATCTACCAATTCTAGAGCAGCTAATCAGTCATCGTCTACTAGATTTCTACCTGTTTTTTGAAAATCTCCCGCCAATCGGACTCTACAGGAAGCATAGTTTCATTCTACAAGAGTTGAGTGACTTCTACAGGAAGGGTTCTACAAGAAAGGCAGAGAACAGCTCTGCAGAAAGAAAACCTAGAATTTTCAATGAATTTCAAGCTCAAAACGAGAAAGGCTCAGGAAAACTTCTATGTGCATGATTTGTTTGTGCAAGGCGGTGAATTGAACACGGCATTAGATTGAAAAACACGAGTAAAAGTCTGTGTGTGCATTGAGAAAAAAGTGAAAGTCTGCCTACATATTTCACTGAGTTTACCCAGCTCTTTCTCTGCATCCGAAATCTCCTCATCATTTTTAAATTCTCTTGTAAGGAAGATACATGCAGCAGTAGAGGCCAACCTGTGTGTGTTGAAAAAAACCTGAATTTACATATCTATCTATGTGCCAAGAAAAGAACCTATGTCCTTATGCTTTGTTCCGTAAAAAAACAAAAAAACAAAAAAAACAAAAACAAACTTTTCATAAACAGACAGTCAAATTTTGGGTCAGTAGTCTTAAAACAGGGGAATTATTGCTATTTGATATTGTAAGGAACACATGAGAAATTCCTTCTTGGGTTTAGAAAAAAAAAAAAATGAATTCAGCTATTCTTTGTTTCGGTGATTGACTATTTTTTTCCCACGTGAGCATTTTCTTCGCTGGTTAAAACACAAACTCAACACCATGCCAGGAGGATTCATGAGGAAAGAACCCTTAAACTCTAGCAAATTGTATGAGCACCCTGAGGTGGTGGACCTTTTCATCAGGGCAAATTAGATATCCTTCTTTGACAGAATTTAGGGTTATGATGAGGAGGTGACTGAAGAGTTTTTAATGTCCTTGAGACCATATCCGAAGACACATGCCACAGTTAGTTTTAGAGGTTTGACCCTAGAACTTACACTTGAGCTTATCAGTAGAATTACTGGTCCACCTTTGGGGCTCCCCTGGAGCAAAGAGGAGAAGTCATTGGGACAAGTGGCTAAGAAAACATTTTTTCTGCTTGAGGAACATCTTGTAGAAGACAAAAAGGGGGTCAGGAGGACAAGCTTGCCTCCTCTCTGAAGTGAAGTCAATTATCAAATAATGAAGTATATCACATGTGAAGGGAGGTTTAGCATCATTTATGGTTGTCATTTCAAGCTGCTACATGAATTGAGGTATGGGATGACTTGCCTCCAACTAGGAAACTGAGCATCCCATATTTCCTCCTTCAGTCTTTAATTGAATGTGGTACCAAGCTAAATGCAGGAGTCCCAGATCAGTTAGCCCACCATGGACTCATCAAACTGTTGGTGGAAGATGCTTTACACACCTATAATGTCCCAATAGCTTAGGAAATTTTCATAAATATGTCCACGGATGATAACATCAAAACTTTGGCTGAGAACATCAGCCCATCTAGTAGTCATGAGGGGGAGCAAACTGAAGAAATTGAAAACAACATTAATGAGGGAGCATAGGACATTTAAGCAGAGGGAAAAACAGAAGAAGAACAAAAGGAAAAAGAGGAATTTGACAAGACCGATGAGGATAAGATAGAAAAGGAGACAATAGCAAAAATGGAGAAGGGAAAAGGGAAAAAGGTTGGGAAAAAAAGGCCAAGAAAGCCCAAAAGAAGACTACCACAACCAAGGCAGGGACCCAGCAAGAGAAAGAAAAGACACACCCTGAGATATCAGTGACACAAGCAGAAATAGTGGGCATAGAGATTTCTATAGGAAGTGAAGGGAAAGAGAGATAGAAAGAAACATCCCCTGAAATCTTGGCAAGGGAGGCAGCAACTGTGCTTGTTGCATTAAGCACACTTACAAAACAAAAAGGAAAAAGAAAAAAGGCAAACCTCCATGTATTTTAAGGCCAGGAAAAGCACAAGAATTCAAACAAGCAGAATAGGAGGAGTAGTGGAAGGACATGGACAAGAAGGATGAATTTTATGGCACACATGAGCAGACCACTTCAAAAGCTTGGGATGATAGGCAGGCCATTAGGGCCATCAAGGATGAGGAGATGGATTAGTTGCTTAGAGGATGAGCAACACTTTCAGTAGGGGGTGATGATGAACCCTAGAAATGGGTAATTATATGAGCTCATTTTACCTCTTAATTCGACTTAATCCACCATTCTCATTATTTTATTGCATGTTTTTTATCATATTTATGCTAATAGAGTGAATTGGGTTAGTCATTATGCCAAAAAGTCTAATGTGTGATTTATCCAGATTTTTGGTCAATTTTGAGACGAAAGCAAAGGTTTAATGAGCACTTGTAGCCGAATTTGTGGAAGAACAAGGGAGAGGATTTGTAGGAGGGTGTCCCCTTCATTTATGAGCCCTTACCTCGAATCCTCCATCAAAAACTTGGAGCACCAAGCCAAGGGGCAACCAAGCAAGTTAAGTAGGACTGCTGTTATATTCGATTCCAGGAAGCTGAGTTCCTTGATTTTAGGAGGACTGTTGGAGGTCCCCATTTGTATAAATAAGAAGGCTTAGGGCCTTAGATTTGTTAGTTAGATTTTAGTCAATAGGTTAGGCATTGAACAGTTGTTTTTCGCACTTTAGTGCAGCTCTGCATTTCAGCTCATCTTCGAGCTTTTGCTGTAAACAGTTTTGTGACATGATTATTTTTTGAGTAATGGAGATTAATTTCACTTTATACCAGCTTTGAGCTTCCTTAGGAGGTTGTAGCTCTTGGGGTTGGGCCCAACCCAAGTGACAGTACCTCCTTTGTGTACTTTTATGTGTCTTTGTTGCATTCATAAAATAATTTTTGTAATTTAGGTTAAGATCTTGCTTTGCTACTTAGGTTGTTTTTGATGCTTAAAATAACTTTTCATACTTCAGGTTGATTTGACAGTTTGGTAAAGTAAAAGATTTGCAAAAATGCCATCAATCAATCCTTGATCCCATCTCTCCCTCTGCGAGACCATGAGTTGAGACCAAGGCATACTTGCTGCCACAAAAACATTGTTTTTGCCTTTCCATGCAATTGTTAGTGTTAGATTTTTAGTTGGAAAATTTGATACCAGTTGTACTTGCATGTTTAAGATCTGTTCTTGCTTAGTTTCTATAGTTATCTTGCATGATTTCCTATCTATAAACTTATGTTCATCATGTTTCTGGTTTTTAGGTCAGATTATGTCAAAATAGCTAAATCTTTGGTTTTCCTAGTCTTTATTCGATCAATTTTGGAAAATAGTGTGAAGAACACCTATAATACATCCCTGTTAGCCTTCCTCCATCATACAACCTACTCTAACCCCTAATCCAAGATTCCTTCCCTTCATTTGCCACACTTTTCCAATTTTCCCTAATTTCTACATTCTTATGCAGCATTGCTCCCTCCATCCTTGAACAAATCCAACCACCTTAATCACTCCTTGGCTTCATTCACTAGGTCCTAGACCCCTTCACATCCCCATCCATCCTCCATTTCCACTTTCCCACCATTTTTCCACCATCAGCCCTTCAAAATTCTCTTTCGGATCTTCTTGAACATCCTATAGAACCCTTGCAGAATTCCTGTAGAAGTTCACGTGAGCAGTTTTTCGGAGATCTGATCGATGTGAAACTCTATAGAAGGGTGTTAGGTACCCCTTATGCCCCCTTCTCACCTTCCCAACCTCCTACAAATGCCCACTCCATTTCCTTTCTCCAATCAACCTCTTCACAGTCAAAAATCATTAAAGCACATGCATAAAAATCCTGCAAAATTACTCAAAAATGAAAAAAGATTTTTCTTCCAGATTTTACTTCAGAAGTAGCTTAGTCACATACATTTTACCTTTCTAAAAGTAAATGGAATCCATTTCCACCGCTTTCATCTCTTTTCTTACACCAGTAGGGTTAGCCAGTAAAACTAAGGTTTGCTAGGGTTTGCATTTCCTTTTAGCTTTCAGCTTCTTTCTGCAAGTAGATTAGCCTCTTTTGAGTTAACTTTTATTCATCACAGTTAAAAGATTCTTCTAAGAGCTCATAGAAATTGGCTTAAGCTCCTAGTGGACTTGTGCCAACTGATCAAGTGACAGCGTGCGGCAAGAGCTAGTACTTGTGCATATAGCACCGTCGCTTCCAAGTTTGTTACAAACAGCCGAGTTGATAAAAGTAAAGAAGTGAGTCCCGGGAGTTGCTGCATCATTGCTACAATACTGGAGCTCACCAGCGTATATGAATCTGATTATGGAAATGAAAAATTATTGATTTGCTAATATTGATTCACCCTGCCCCTTCTTAGTATTATTTCCAACAATTGGTATCAGAGCAAGTCCTTTGGTAGAAGCTTGATCGCTTGAAGGAGATCTATAGAACAATGGGAAATAAGCTAAAGAAGAAAGTGCCTCAGAAGAAGAAGACATCTCAATGGAACTATGACAGTGGGAGAATTGATTGGGAAATATGTGGAAGCAACTCTTCAGATTTAGAATCACCTCAGAATGAAGATGAACAAGCAAAAGAACTATCAGGTATGAATTCTGGTGATGCATTTCTCCACCCATTTGAAGATGATGAAAGTGATAGTGAAACAAATGAATTTACTCTTATGGGTGAGGAAGAAAGATATCAAATAGAGGCTGAATTTAAAAGGCTTCCAGACAAAATTAGATATCAACAAGATCTATTGGACAAAAGGGAATGTGCCTTCAAAGAAGAAGCTACCAAACTAAAGGCTCAACTAGAGAAAGGAAACAAGGCAAAGAAGAAATTCAAGGAAAATGAAGATCAATGTCAAAATCTACAGGATGAAGTGACATCATTAAGAAATGAAGTAAATTAAAGGAGCACAACAATCAAGAAACTCAAAGATAGATCCAGTTACTATGAAAGTCTTGAATCTAAAATCCTCTCGCTAAAAGAAGATCTTGAAGAGTCAAATAAGCAGAATAAAGAACTACTCTAAGCTCTTGAAAAAGAAGAAAACGAAGTTCTTGAATTAAGACATCAGTTGGAAGAAGGAAGAAAAGATGAAGGAATCATGAAGAAGCAGTATCTTGAAAAGGAAGAGCAACATTAGGTTGAGGTAAATGTTCTAAAAGATAAATTAGAAGAAAAGGATAAGCTCTTACGATTTCAAGATAGTACTAAGATCTTGGATGATATTCTTAGTAGTCAAAGGTCTCTTGCTATCAAAATTGGTCTTGGTTTTCATGAATATGTTGAAGGTGAATCTAGTTCACAAAGTAAAACAAGGAACTCTAATACAAAATATGAAATTCTCAACAAGGAGATGAGAGGTCAATCCCATCAACAACCAAGGAAAGAAATTCTTCAAAGAAAATATTTTACTCCTAACTATGGAAGCAGTTATTTCCTCAAATGAATAATGTTGAATGTTATGTATGTCATAATTTTGGAAATGTTGCAACCAGATGTAGAAGTAGAATGGCTCAAGACTGTCACACAGAAAGATCATCATGTTCTAGGTACTTAAATGGATATTGTTTTGCTTGCAATATGTTTGGTCACAAAGCTATTGACTGCTATAGAATCAATATGAAACATATGAGATGTTATGCATGTAACAAGCTTGGACATATAGCAAAGGAATGTAGGAAGAAAGTATAGGCACCATACCAAAAGGAGAAAACATCATCTCACTCAAAGATATGGAAGAAGAAGGAAGTACAGTCAAAAAGATGTGGCACAGCACAATGGACAGACATGACAGACTCAGAGGGAGCTAAAGGTGTGAAACTTCAGTGTTCTAAATCTCATACGCAAGTTTCATGAAGAGAACTTGTGTATATACGCAAGTTAGACATTGCACAGTCGCGTATATGTTAGTTTGAGGAAAAGCAGTAGGACAGACTCAGGAAAAACGGTCTAATATGGTTTAGTCAACCATTTGCTTTGTTTGATGATGGTTACAATCTGTTGATAATGTTTGGAAATGTATTGATACTCATAAGATTTTGTTTTTGATCCTCACAAGTTAAATTGATGTATATCTGATTAATGATGATGCCCTTATACTTCTTGCTGATATATGCATGATCAGAGCTTACGGTGAAGGGATGGAATAGGTTTAGGGGGAGAACATGCTATGCTTCTAATAAAGCATTGTTGGCATTATGTTTGGAAGTCTTTGGTACCTAATCAATGATGATGATGCTTATGATACATCTTACTATAATACGGTTATGAGTTACCCATGACAAAATCTCATTTGATTCTTTGGGTCACATAGTTGGTGTTCAGATCAAATTTATGGATGATTAATTAAGTTGCATATTAACAGATATTGTTGGTTGGCCAAGGGAATGGTGTTATTACAGCTCTCATGAAGACATAGCCATTTGAAGACATGGATATTCAAAGACATGGTTTACTTAGTCACATCATGATGATGAGTTCTTGTCTTATGATGATAGGTTGATACTCACATATTATCATGGTTGATTCTTATCAAATGTGGGATGTTCCCTAGTAATGATACATGATTGATTGTGGAAAGATCATGCAGTTCTTAATGATGATGTGAAAGATCATATGGTTTTTTCTCATATGATATGGTGTGAATGGTTTTGTTACTGCTTGGAGATGATTCATGGAAGGAAGAGAAGCAATTTGATCTTGATGAGATCAAGAGGATGAGTTGATACAGACATACTTTGTCACAGGTTGATGATATCTACACTGACATGGACATATACAAGTTGTTGGTCTAGATGTTGTTGATAGAAGCTTATGGAGAAGATCATACATGGTGTATGATAGTTGTTGATGACTATCATGGTCTTGCTTAGATATTTGATCTCTGTTATAAATGTCATGTATATCATTCAATGTAAAGGTCATATCAAGAATCATGATGTAATATTTTTTCTTTGTCCATTGTAGTCTTTTGATGAGTCCCTTTTTGGTCATATGATATAATTTGTAACCCTGCTATGCATGGGAAGGATGATGTAATATTTCATTCGTGTATAAACAATTGGTCTATCCCCACTTGGTTGGGTAGATGAGTCAAGTTTAGTATATCCCCACTTGGTTGGGAGAATGAATGCCTGTATGAGTCATTGGTGATAGGAAGGTCATTTGTGATGAATGTATAGAGTCATGTTCTTCTTTTAGAACATCTTTTTGCAGACTTTTCTTATGTTGAGGGGGAGCATGGATGATACAGTACTTCTCATCATGAAAAAAGGGGAAATTCAAGTCATCATGCACTTAAGGGGAGCATGGAGTTGATCATGGGGGCTCAATCAACATATCAGAGAATTCAGCATGCACTTAGGGGAAGCATGACCCTTTGCCCTTGATGTCAAAGGGGAAGAGTGACTTGGTGGTGTTGTTTCCATCAAGTCCAAAGGGGGAGATTGTTGGCATTACGATGCATGTGTTGTACTTGATGGAAACCCACTTGTAGTAGAACAACTCTATTGTATATGGTAACCAGATGAATATATAGAAGAGATATCAGATGTGATGCAGGGCAGTTCAAAGGAATCAGTTCAGAAGTAACGTACAATGGAAACTCACTAAGATGACAGTTCACAATGCAGCCAATTAACATTGCCATCAAGTCCAAAGGGGGGGATTGTTGGCATTATGATACAAGTGTTGTCCTTGATGGCAACTCACTCAGATGAAAGATTTATATACTGTAGGTTAACAGCAAAGAATTATAGTTCAGGCCACATAGAATGAAGAAAGAAAGGTATACGCAGGTTCACCTTGACCAACCCACGTATACACGCAGGTTCATTGAACAAAAGGAGCGTATACATGCACATGTACTTTCATGGAAGGAAAGGTGCATACATTTGGTCTGTGGTATTGATCCATGGTATTTGGTCTGAAGTGTTGACCCCAGGTATTTGGTCCAAGGTATTGGTTCTAAGTAGTCTTGGTCCATGGTATTGAATAAGGCCTAAGACTATAAAAGGAGGAGAATATCATTAGGCAAAGGCACTCAAGAATTGAATATCTGATGAAATGTGAGATCAAGTACACAGGTTATGGATTTATGGTGCTCTTCTTGATCTCAACCAAGGAGGAGCCTTAGCGGTTGATGGAGGACAAGATCTAATGATGGATCGGGATCTTAAGGCCTGGAATGAATAATATTTATATGGTTTGATCATGTTTATTCTAGATCGGTATACTGATGCATGTAAATATTATGATCTAGTTATAACTGAAGTCTGGAATAGCTGCAAAATTATGAATAAATAGTTACAGATGTATACGCTGTTTGACCTTGGTAAAAGCATGTATACACGCAAGTTTGACACATCAAAGTGGTGTATACCTTGTGATCTATGATTTTTTGAAGTTGCAATTGGTTTTGGTTGTTGATGCAGAGTTATGGGTTTTACACTATGTTCTGGTGACTATTTTCTGGTGACATTATTTTGCATATTCAGATTGGTTGATTGTGATTAGTTTTAGTGTTGATGAATGAAATCTAAAGATGATCAGGATCATAATGACCTATCATTATGTGATCTAATAATGGATTTGCTAGATCTAATCGCTAACACATGTTTTATCCTCTATGTATGATTAAGTCTGAAGTCTGGAAGTGCAGCAAAGTGTTTGTAGATCTACACGCTGGTATGCTTCAAGGAAGTTGTGTATACACGCAGGTTGGATTCTGCCAAATAGCGTATAAAATATGAAGCATGGCTTTAAGGAGTATCCAGTCTAAAAATTTAAGAAATGCGGTCCCTGGAGGAAGAGAGAAGGTTGTAGCCTTATATAGGTGGCGCTTACGTATTGGTAAACATATCGGCCAGTACAAAAGCCAGGGGGTTGTAGCTCCCTTTCAATAGAAGCTAGAGAACTAGAGAAGGTTGTAGCCTTCTACATTTAGAAGCCTACGTACTAGTATGAGTCTGCGCCAGTACAATGTTGCAAATAGTTTTTCTTAATATTAAAATAAGACAAAGATGACAGCAACAAGTGGTTTTCACCCACATTGGGTTTCCACCTTAAATCATGGTGTTCATGTGTGTTTCTAATGTGTGATGATCTGTTCTGTTTTTACTGCACCTAGTTACTGTTTATATGATTAATGAAGTACTAATGCACTGATTAAAGATCAACATATGATGAATTAACTGAATCATAAGTTTGTTGGATATACACTAGTTGCATTAAACACGGTTGTGTATACACGTGAGTTCCCTTAACTAAAGTGGCGTATATGAATCTGATTATGGAAATGAAAAATTATTGATTTTCTAATACTAATTCACCCCACCCCCTCTTAGTATTATTTCCAACACAAAGATGTTGCAACTCCTGGGCTACCAGCTTTACTTATCAACTCGAGGTTTGTACAAACTTAAGAGGTATCGGCACTATATGTGCAGCATACAATGTGTCCTTCCTTTGCTGTCATAATGTAATGGAGCATATGTACTAAATTCAAATCCTAAACTAATTGAAGAAAATTAAATGTTCGAAATGGAACCTTAACCTATTGCAAGAAAGAAAGTACAAGGAAAGAGAATGAAATCAAATGCTAAAACACACCATTTTCTAATTAACCATTTAAACAGTTCTGCTAAGAAAAATTACTAAATCAACACTAAGCCAATGCTACTATCTAAGTTATAGAAGTAAAGAGCATCAAACCATACTAATGTGTAAGCAAGGAAACTAAACTAAATATGTTTTCACTTTTTTGGTAAAATCAAACATGCAATTTAATTGTTCTTGTGGATGTGATAGATGGATGGAAGATTGTTGACGATGGCTAGAAGGTCTATGGAGTGTTTGGATGATGTGGAAGGGTCCTAGGAGGCCTTTTGTGAAAGGAAAGGCCACTGATATATAAGATTAGGCCAAGAACAAACTCATTATGTAAATATTTATCTATTAATACAGAAGTGTGATTTCTGAGTTTGTGTGGTGTGTATTGAGTAATGGAATTATGAACTGTGTGTGGATTAGAGTAATTATACATAACATAAGTGTGCAGGGATTTCAAAGAGAATCTGAGAGAGAGGACAGTGCTCAAAGGAGTATTGCGATGATCGGATAGTGTTGGAGTCTAATTGAATAACCAAATCAAAGCTCAAGAGTGGCAGCGTTTAAATAATACGTAGAAAAAAGTTCAGGAAGGAGTCAAGCAGAATAGTAATCGAAGATCGAAATCAGTGAAAGGAAGAAGTAATGAAGTAGCAGTGCACAGGAACCGTTGGATCAGTGGAATCAACGAACAAGATTAACAGAATATGAGCGGTGGAGATCTTATCGCAAGATATTACGTTAATAGATGGATGGATCACATCAAGTCACGTGTCGACAGAAGGGTGGAAAACATGCAAAATGATGGAGCGGTCTTCACAGGTGGTAAGCAGTATCTCGCCCACCCTAAAAGCTATAAGAGGAATTCCTAAATTTCACATGATTATCCTAAGTGGGTGACATGTAGGACAGAAAAACCACTTTTCTCGCGCACTCTCGATCGGATATTGGTCATGCAAGACTTCACGCAAGATTGTGCGATAGTCGTTGCATCAGGCAGGATTGATTAACGGTGGAGATCGGCTAAGCTAGTTGGTGAGTGGGTGACGCAATGGAGAAGTCTTCATAGGTGGTAAGCAGTATCTCGCGCACCCTAAGAGTTGTCAGCGATATTCCTAAATTTCACGTGATTAGCTTAAGTGGGTGACACGTAGCACGGGAAAACCACTCTTCTCGCAGGCTCTCGTTTGGATATCGGTCATGCAAGACTTCACGCAAGATTGCGCAATAGCTGTTGGATCATGTGGGTGAATATTTGGAGCACCTAAAGTCAAACGTTGAAATGAATATGTCAGTTATGCAACACACGGTTGATAGTGACTAGTCAGGTTCATTATGGATCGGATGATAAGGAAATCCATGGGTATAATCTGATTAAGATGTGATTTATTAGCTTCCGCATATATTATGCATGAAGAAAGTGCTAAAGGAAATGGGGGTGATGGGAAAATATGAACCAAGTACTGAATCAAGATAACGAACTCCAAAACTCATGCAAGAATTAGAAATCTGTGTTTTGGGGGTTGCTGAAAGGTCTCTTCCTCAAGTCATGGTCCCAGAAGGAGGAAGTGAGGCTGAGACACCTGTTGATAACCTTATGGGGATCTTTTTCTCCTTTCTAACCTGCTAATTGAAATAAGGCACAAATGGAAGTAAACTAAAACGCAACCAATCTACTCTACATTGTCGTAATGGAAATGCCACTACTTAAGAAAATGAACAATTATACCATGAACCTATGCTAGCATACATGTACAATAAATAGGAGCCTTGGTTGCTAGGGTTGGGACCTAACCCAAGAGCTTCAACCCTCTGAGTTAACTCAGTGTTGGCTCAAAACAAAACTCATTCTTATTATCAAAACCATGGATTACATCAAAAACTGTCACAAGTCTTGCAACTCAGAAATAGAGTAGAGTTTTAAAATCAAAAATATGAATACTACTGAGGTCCTAGGCCTCTCTACTTATCCATCTAAAGTCTCCAACAACTTCCTTAACATTAGGGAGGCTTGGCTCCCAAACTCGAGATAAACTGGTGCTTTGACTTTCACTTGCTCGACTGTCTTCTAGTCCTCGTGATTTGGCTATTTTCACTCTGAGCTGATGGAGGAATATTTGAATGGAGGGATAGTAAATGAGGAGGATTTACCTCCTATAGTTCCTCTCCCTTGTCCCCTTCGAGTTTTGACCAAATTCTTTGCCAAAATTCCTTGCTTTTATCCTTTAATCCCAATGATGAGGCTCATCAAGGAACAAGTCCCTAAATTATCTCCTCCTCCAACTCTTCATAATCTGCCCAATATTCTAATAATATTCCACAAAAATAAATAATATTAGGCATAAATATTCAATTATTCATAAACCTTCCTAATGAATATATTAAAGTTAAAAATAAATGATCTAATGTAAAGATAGAGGTTTAATGTGCTAAAGGATGGTCATATGCCTTAATTTATGTTTTAAAATAGAGGCATGGGCCTTAACTTATGTCTAATTTAGAGGCCCATTAGCTAGGCTATGGGAAAAATGCCTTGTTGTCCATTGAATTTGAATATAACGAATTAAGGATGGCAACCCAACTAGATTTGGATCTCAGCAATGCACAAAAAGAGAGATTGTTCCAATTGAATGTCTTAGATGAATTCAGAATGAAATCCCTCCTACATATAGAGGTAGTTCAACTTCAGAGGAAGATCTGGCATGATAAAAATATTAAGGAGAAGCAATTTCAGGAAGGCAATTGGGCATTGTTATATGATTCTAGGTATAAAGACTTCAAGGGCAAGTTAATGACAAGATGGCTTGGACCTTATGTGTAGAAAGATGCCATGATAATGGTTTAGTGCAAATCAGAACCTTAGATGAAGAAGCCATTCCTTTGCTTATTAATGGACACCCACTGAAAATGTACAAGAGACCTTTATCAAAACAAGAGTTTGTTGATGATATCAATAAAACAGTGATGATGGTGGAGCAAGTTCTAGATCCTCCCTCCTCAAATAAATGAGAAAAAAGAAAAAGAATAAGTACTCAAGTGAAAACCTCCATGAGGTGCCTGAGTCCCATCTTTGGCTTGAAAACCTCTTGAGGCGGCCTAGTGATGAAAAAAAAGAGGAAAAAAGAACAAAAATAAAAAGAGAATAAGAAGATCCCTGGGTGAAAACCTTTCTGGAGACACCCAGGGAAAACAGATAGGGTGAAAACCTCTCTGAGGCAACCTAGTTGATTTTCAAAAAAATAAATAAATAAAATATTTATCATGAAGTTTCCATTTGCAGGTGGGCGAGAAGGATAGTCAAGGAGAAAAAAAGGATCCCAAGGAGACCCCTGCCTCTCACATATTGATTTTCTTCACTCCTTACCATGCATCCCTCCATCATTTTTTTCATTTTTCCACTCCATTGCTTCAATTTATGCCAAGATTTTGTTTTCTACAAGATCCCATGTATTCCTACAAGATCCCCTGAAAACCTATAGGATGATCCTGTAGGAATTACAGTGACCCAAAAATCCTACAGGAAGTAATGCGAAGGCATATGATGGACTTTTTAAGCCCCTAAAATTCACCCTATTTATGATCTAGTACCTCACCTCGTTCACCATCACCATCCTTGCACTCACCATTCAAAAAAAAAAAAGTCAATTTCAACAGTTTCTTCTAGTTTTCAAAAAGAAAAAAAAAAAGAGGAAATAGAGAGGAGTAAAGAGTATTACCTGAGTATCCTTTTCTCTCCACACTTCCACTCTTTCCTTCCATCCATGTCACCATCCTCACAACCCCAGCAAGCAAAATGATTAAATAATTCTGAGGGAGAAGAAGCTACAGGACATCATGTAGGAAATCCTGTAGTAGCCTATCCCACAGAATACCAATCACACCAGCAGCAATTCTTCACCATGATGATCCAGGAGCTCCAAAGCAGCAGGATCAGATATTCAACCACAAATACTTGCAAATACAAAGAAGCCATTAGCAAATAGAAAGAGGAGGAAGAAGAATGGCATGCGACAAATATACACAACAACACCTCTGGTCTTCGACAACTACAGCATAGCATTGAAACCAAGTAAGTATCTCGCTCGCTCTCTCATCTGCATCATGTAGTCAAAAATTGTAAGGGTTACGAGATAGTTGGTTTATAAGTGGAAAGGTAGCCAATTAACTTGGCCACCTTAGTTCAGTCATCACATGCACAACCGAGCGTCCTCTCACACGTGGTTGCAGTCAACTCAAAGACAGAGAAGGAGTAGGACAAAAAGCGGTTAAACTACAGATCTACGAGGTGGGAGTTGATTACGAGGATTGGGAAATGATGAGGTGGTAGTGGGGACCAACGGTCCAAAAATGGCAATGTACCTTTGTTGCCAGCACACCACCTCACCCCGAATCACCATAAGAGGAAATAAAACATCGTTCCCGTGCATTCATGCATTTCACCTCCTCAAAACTCCCTCACTCGATTCGCTCTTAGAACCTAGGCCACCCACCGGAAGCAAAGATCCTTCGTTCATTGCATAGGAATTCCTACAGGAGCATCCATAAGAATTCCTACAGGATAGACAGAGACTGTCTACAGGATTGGCGGAGAAGAGTTCAGAAAGGATATCACGGGAGTTGGCCACTGCAACCAGTCTAAAGAGATAGGCTCTAAAATTACATTCCCCTTTGAAATTAAATGAACCAATGATACTCTAAATTTGAGTGAATTTAGCAATTGTGTGAAGGGAATTAAATACACAATCAACTTTGTTTTTCTCCTGCATTTGAAAAATTGTTTCAACCTTCTCATTTTCTTCTCAAGCTTCACGAGCAAGATGATAGGATGGTTTAATAGGAGAGAGCCCACAAACACCGTGAGAATCCAACAACACCCCCAAGTGCTTGAAATCTTCACAAGACATAATTGGATGGGGTTTTTCAAAAAAATTAGAGGGTATGATGATGAGGTGGCTCAAGAATTTTCTCTCTCCCTCACTCCACACACTAGAATCCATGCCACTATTGTAATAAGAGGCCTCGCTACAGATCTCACCCTTGAGCTCATCAGCAGAGTCACCACACTTCCCCTAGGAATATCATGGAGAAAAGAAGACAAAGGAGATAGCCAGGTTGCCAAAAGAAAATTCTTTTTAGAAGGTGAGGAACCCACTGAGGACAAAAATGGAGTAAGGAGGGAAAGTCTACCATATCCATGGAGTGAGGTAGGCTACCAACTAATCAAATACATCTCATGTGAGGGTAGATATAGTGTTGTCTATGGCTATCATTTTAGGATATTTGAAGAATTAAGATTTGGTGTAGAAACACCCCCTCACTGAAGGCTCAGCATACCATATTTCTTGCTTCAATCACTCATAGACTCAAGCATCAAAATGAAGGAGGGGAATTCCCAACAATTGGCTCACCATGGGTTGATTAGGATCCTCATTGAAGATGTCGTACAAAACCTCAGAACCCCTATAACATGGTCAGTATTCAGAGACATGCTAGCAAAGGATGACATCAAAGCTCTCACTTATGATGTTAGTCCCACTGTCAGTGAAGAGGAAGTAAAACAAGAAGAGGAAGATACAGAGAAAGATAAGGATGAGATGGATGAAGAAGGAGCTAACACAAAGGAACATGATGAAGATGAAGAAGAAGAGTGAGAAGAGAAGGGGGAGGATGAAGAAATAGAGGAGGAAATTAAGGAGGAAACTGATAGAGATGACAAATATCTACAAGAAGAAGAATACATGAAAAACAGAGAGGAAGAAGGCAATATAATAGAGGGGACAAAACACAAGGAGAAGTAACCTAAGGTGTCTCCAAAGGCCACTGAGAGAGAGGTAGCAGTTTCCCTCACTACTCTCAGCACCCCAATCAAGCAAAAATCAAAAGGCAGAGGCAAACCCCACTATATTTCAGGACAAGAATAAGACAGGGAAGCCACAAACATCAACAAAAATTCCTATTGAGATTGAAGATTCCCCTACACAAAAAGATAAAATACCTTCCCCTAAGTCCCCTATCACCTATGTGAGGAGGCCTAATATTAGATCAACTTCCTCAAGGGGTAAGGCAATCCTACAATATCCACAGCAAAATCTATAGGAAGCAAAAACAGTCCTACAGGATACTCTGTTGAATCTACAAGAGGCACAGAAATTGGAAAGAAAGGTAGGGGGGCAACAAGAAGCTAAAGAGGAGGACCCAAAGACAAAGGAACCCAACCCCTAACCTAACATGGACTCCTATTACCAGTTTATTGAAGGAGGTAGGGTCATACCTCAAAAATTTTCCATCCCATTGTTCTTTGAGCTTGAGAAGGAGAGGGCCAGAACTCACCGATGGATGCAAATCTCCAAATAAAAGGGGGTGGAAGACATTGGGCACATGGAGGAGAAACTCAAAGAAATGGGCAGAGAGCTAAGTGGCTTAAGGGATAGAGAAGCTATAATGAGAAATAAACTTGAGACAGAAAATGCATGGCTGATGGGACATCTACAGGAAAGAGAGAACCAACTAGCATTATGGCCATCCTCTCCTTGGAGGAAATCTAGTGTAGGGTGACAACTAAATCCTATGCTCTCTACCTCAAAGAAAAATGGCTGCAGTTTCATATTAAGACACTAGCTCAAAGGGGAACCATGCTATTTCAGGACTAAGGTAGTTTATTGATCTTTGTGATCAAAGTACACTAGGGGAAAGGGCCAAAATGGCTGAGTTTTATTTGCACAACATGGCCCTCATAGACATGAATGTTTGGGACGCTAATGCCAAGCTAGGAGATCTACAGTTAATGGCTTTGGCATCATGGATGAACCATGAGGAGTCAAGAGTTGCAGAGATGAAAATGATATTGGCCAGAGAGAAAAATGGACCTCTATTGATCAGAGCTAAACAATCAAATCCCATGGCCCTCATCTTTACCCATAATTTGATTGCAAATGATCCTCAGCTGGCACCTAGATATCTTGCTGCCCAAGAGCAATCAATTTCACATTTTGAGGACATGTTTAGGTTGCTAGGAGATGATAGTATACATGCTTTCCTGAGGAGATGGAACACACTACCATACAGCGTAAAGATACAAGAATATCACTCCCCCCCAAAAGGTTGAGAGAGGAACTTAACATGACACCTATGTATAAGAAATCTATGCAAAGGTTGAAGGTCAGTTGGATAGGCCTAAAACTCAGTCCACCACTACTCTTAGAGATGCTAAAAGGGAGAAAAGAAGAAGAATAAAAGAGGAAGTGGGAAGAGGTAGAAAAAGAAAGCAAGCTTCTATGAACAGGAAGAGTAGACCACAACAGAGGCATGGGATGTCAAAGAGGCTACCAGAGCCATGAAGGATATGGATATTTACTAAGTTGCTCAAAGGATGAGCAACACTTTCAGTAGGGGATGATGATGAGCCTCATCATTGGGTAATTATATGGGCCATAATTCATGATGCAGAAAAACTGCATCTTTACATAATTCGTGCATGGACTTGTGGGTTATGGGCCCACACATACATCGGAAGCATTTCATCGGCAAACTTCACAGCAAAACTAGACCTATCACCGTCCACCGCATGTCATACAATTGGCATATTCATTTCATCGTTTGACTTTTGTGCGCCCTAAATCTCCACCATCAATATGTCCCATCCAATCCAATGGCTATCGCGCAATAACTCACACCCACTTGTCGGCTGATCTCCACTGTTGATCAATCCTACTCGATCCAATGGCTATCGCGTCAACCGCTCACCAACTAGCTTGGCCAAACTCCATTGTTGATCAATCCCGCTTGATCTAATGGCTATCATGCAATCTCGCACTCCAACTAGCACAATGGTTAATACTCCGAAAGCACGCGAGAAAAGTGGTTTTCTTTTCCATTGTGTGCTACGTGTCGCCCACTAAGGGTAATCACATGAATTTTAGGAATTCCACTTACCACCTTTACGGCACACGAGATACCACTTCCCGCTTATCGAATAAAACCCATGTGCTTAAATCAAAACCTTTAAGAAAGACGCTTAACCAAAGGTTTAGCAGTTAATCTTAGTATTAACTCTTAACGCTAATGGACAGCGGTTAACGATAAAACACATAAATAGAAATTAATACCCGATTAGGGTCTAGAACGCTGAAACACAGTTACAAGAGAATTTCTGCACCAGAACAGTGCATCCACACCACACTTAAATTAATTATTCGATAAACTAGAAGTTATAGAAAACTATTACATATGTCCCATGGAGTAGCAGCCCTCTACTAGGTCTTACATCGATCCTGGGCCTCCTCTACAAAATACATGAAGTCTCTATTTTATAACAGTGGAGAAATAGAGGATCCGATCATTCCAGATCCGATCTTCTCTAATAAAATCGCTAAGATCACTCGACCAAATTACAACAAACTCAATCAGATTTGAAGGAAATCTTGTCCTCATGCCACACATTCTCCTTTGGAAGGTTCCAAAATTCGATTTTGACTTGGTCGTTGATGCTCCTGCATCAGAATCTCGAGGTACAAAAATTAATGACCTCCTGGTCATATTCTTCTCCATCCTTTAGCAATTCTACCCACATCCTCTGTGGAATTTCCTTTATGATCTTTCTGTGAGCTACAACAAAACCTTTGTAGTAACTAGTCCTCCCTGCTACACGATACCTCATCGAGCTTCTCTCCTTTGAGCTTAGTCTTTCAGCATTCTGGTTCTCTCTTCTTTGGAACCATTTGAGCACTCCTAGCTCTAGGTTGCTACAATCTTCTCACCTTCTTCTGTCGCTATCTGTACGACAATATAAGACCATAAACTCACCAATCCTCAACATAATTGTACCTCCTTATTTTGCACTCGAACTCTTTCTCGCAGGAAACCTTTCCTTGCTCTGATACCACTTTGATGCAAAAAAACTGCAGCTTTACATAATTCGCGCATGGACCTATGGGTTATAGGCCCACGTATACATCAGAAGCATTTCATCGGTGAACTTCACAACAAAACTGAACCTATCACCGTCAACCACGTGTCACACAACTAGCATATTCATTTCATAATTTGACTTTTGTGTGCCCCAAATCTCCACCGTCAATGTGTCCCATCCGATCCAACAGCTATCACGTCACCCGCTCGCCAACTAGCTTAGTCGATCTCAATTGTTGATCAATCCTGCTTGATCCAATGGCTATTGCACAATCTCGCCTCCAACTAGCACGATGGTTAATACTCCAAAAGCACGCAAGAAAAGTGGTTTTCATTTTTCATCATGTGCTACGTGTCGCCTGCTAAGGGTAATCGCGTGAATTTTAGGAATTTCGCTTACCACCTTTAGGGCACGCGAGATACCACTTCCCACTTATTGAATACAACCCACGTGCTTAAATCAAAACCTTTAAGAAAGATGCTTAACCAAAGATTTAGCGCTTAATCTCAGTATTAACTCTTAACTTTAATGGACAACGATTAACGATAAAACACATAAACAAAAATTAATACCTGATTCAGGTCCAAAACACTGAAACACAGTTACAAGAGAATTTTTGCACCAGAACAGTGCATCCACACCACACTTAAATTAATTATTTGATAAACTGGAAATTACAAAAACTATTACATATGCCCCATGGAGTGGCAGCCCTCTACCAGGTCTTACATCGATCCTGGGCCTCCTCTACAAAATACACGAAGACTCTATTTTATAACAGTGAAGAAATAGAGGATCGGATCATTCAAGAACTGATCTTCTCTCATAAAATCGCTAAGATCACTCAACCAAATTACAACAAACTCAATCAGATTTGAAGGAAATCCCATCCTCATGCCATGCATTCTCCTTTGGAAGGTTCCAAAATTCGATTTTGACTTGGTTGTTGATGCTCCTGCATCAATTCACCTCCTAGCTTAGTAAAACCAACTATTAATTTATTGCATACTTTTGTTTATATTTGTTTGTGAGATGAGTTAGAGTTGGATATTTTGCTTTGGGGTCTAATGTGCATTTAATGCAGGATTAAAGGATAAAAGAAAGGAATTTTTGCAAATACCAAGGTAAAAACTCGAATGGGACAAGGGAGAGAGATTATAGGAGGTAAATCCTCCTCATTTACTACCCTTCCATTCGAGTATTCCTCCATCAGCTCGAAGTACAAACAACCAAATCATGAGGACTAGAAGGCAGTCGAGTAAGTGAAAGACAAAGCACCAGTTTATCTCAAGTTTGGGAGCCGAGCCTCCCTAAGGAATTCATTGGACACTTCATATGCATAAGTAGAGAGGCCTAGGACCTCATTAGGATTCAGATCTTTATTGTAAAACTCTACTCTATTTTCGAGCTGCAATACTTGTGACAGTTTGTTGATGTAATATATTGTTTCAGTAATAAGAATGAGGTTTTTTTTGAGCCAACACGGAGTTAACTCAGAATGTTGAAGCTCTTGGGTTAGGGCCCAACCCTAGCAGCCAAGGCTCCTCTTTATTGTACATGTATGCTAGTGTAGATTCATAGCTTAATTATTCATTTGTTTAGTAGATGCATTTCCATTACAACAGTGTAGATTAGATTGGTTATGTGATAGTTTGCTTCCATTTGTGCCTTCTTTCAAGTAGCAGGTTAGCAAGGAGAAAAAGGATCACCACAACATTTTCAACAAGTGTCTCAACCTCACTTCCTCCCTCTGGGACCATGACTTGAGGAAGGGATCCTTCAACAGCCCCAAACACACATATTTCTAGTTCTTATATGAGCTTTGGAGTTTGTTGTCTTTGATTCAATATTTGGTTAATGTTGCAAGGTAGATTTCATTGTCATCTTTCTCCATCTCCATTTCTATAATAAGATCTCACTCATGCTTTCATTCCCTTCGGCAACTTTCTTCATGCATAATATAGGCAATTGATTCATGCTTTTCTAGTTTATGAAAATGTATCTTGTTGCATAGTTCTTGGAAGACACACATGTTTTAAGGAGAGCAGGTACTTCAGGAGGAGACCAGGACTTCATCACCAGTAACCACCTTCCACTTCATCCACCTTAGCCATCCCTTGTTTCACCATCAACTTCACTAGTTTTTCATCATTTTTCATTGAAATTCCCCTAGATACATTGAGTGAATCTAGCCATCTTTTATCTTGGATATTTACTTTTGAGTGCTCCTAGACCTTCTAACACTCCATTACACCCATCACACACCTTTCCCAAGCTTCCCAACACCTCCAACACCTCACAATTAACTCTCGTTTGTATCCTATAGGTTTCTTGTAATTCATACAGGATCATCTTGTAGGTTTCTAATACATCCTGTAAGTTTTCCTGAAACGGTCTGTTTTGAGGCCGAATTGATGGGAAACCTCTAGGAAGTCATAAAAAGCCTCCTAGGACCCCTCCACACCATCCAACCACTTCATAAACCTTCTAGCCATCCTCAAACAACTTCCATCCACCTGTCACATCCACAAGAACAATTAGTTTGCATACTTGATTTTGCCAAAAAAACCAAAAAAGTGAAAATAGATCTAGTTTAGTTTCTTTTCTTGCACATTAGTATTGTTTGATACTTTTTACTTCTACAACTTAGATAGTAGCATTTGTTTAGTGTTGATTTAGAAATTCTGCTTACCATAGTTTCTTAAATGGTTAATTAGGGTATGGTGTAGTTTAGCATTACATTTTGGTTTTTTCCATTACTGCAGTAGAGTAACTCTCTTAGAGTAGATTTTCCCTTCTTCCATCAAAGAATCAAGATTCTTCTGACTCTATAGAAGTCTAGCTTGGAACCCTAGTGGTCTCTCGCCAGCTGAACAATGACAACAGGCAGAACCATCACTTTTACTTGTGCATACATCACTCTCACCTCCAAGTTTATACAAACCCCATGTTGATAAATAAATACGGTAGTCCAGGAGTTGCAGCATCCTTGCTGCAATACTGGCGGTCATCACTAGTCCCGAGGGAGACATGTGTCACTCTTTTCTCAGGGCATGTCAGGACCAAGCATGAGCAGAGAATATTGGTTACGACTGAGGTAGTTTCTCACTATGTGTCCAGGCTCCAGACCTTATAGTGGAACATTATCGAAAGGGTGGATGGCAAACCTGGGAGAGACGGTTGGCGGGGACAGGAGGGATCCACATTCCCTGAGTCAATTACGAGTATTAGATACCCATCTTTTGGTTGCATTTAGGGGGTTGCTCTTTAGCACACGTCGCTTCCAGTGATCATTGGTACTACATAATGGCAAGCACAAGGCATATTAGCATGCATCAGATTAGCCCATGATATATGGAGCCTATATAGCGATCACATGTAGGGACTAGAGACGAGGGCCAAAGGGATTGCATCGGTTGACAGGGTTATGCCACATCATGTCTAGCTATGGGATGCAGGGATTTAGTTAATCGATAAATCACTCATGATGAGCGAAGTCGTGGAAGAAAGTGATATAGTTCACTCTTGGGATGACACATGGTGATTCACAGAGGGTTTCATCATATGGGGAGGCAAACATTCTCTATTGTTGCACAGGTTCAGAGTTAGATTTGCATGGGTATGCCTGGGTGCCATCGATATGCCAAGGCAAGATGTGTCTCGCCTCTTTCACTATTCCATAGTCATCGATTTCCAGGAGAGGAGGATATTGACTATGCATGATGGGGAGTATGACATAGTCAGAGTAGCGCAACATCAGCATGATGGTACCACACTGGGACTAGTAGGAAACTGGGGCATCACAGCTCTTCGTAGCTCAATAAGCTTTAGGGATGCGCCAACTACTGTAGGGGGAGATCATACAGATCTTTCGCTAGGCTTTAGCAAGTCACTAATGGAGCAAGGGACTTCTAGTACTTTCACTGGGAAGGATAGTGAGTGGAGTGAGGGGGAGATTCATGTTGGACAATATTGCCTAGGATCTTGGTATTGAAGGATTCTTCCGTATCACGATAGTGCACAGGTCAAGCACAATCTAGTGGCACATCTGGGACCCTGGAACATTTTGCAATGACTGTGGGAAGCAACCATTAGAGAGGTTGCTTTCTCAGGCTTTGCTTGAGGGAAAACAATTTTTGGTGCATTGGAAGAGATCACTAGATGAGGATGCCACCTGGGAGGGTGAGCACATTTTGGAGCACCCAGCTATGAGGTTGCTTGAGGGCAAGAAACATTTGGGAGGGGAGGACTTTCATGTCCCTTCTCAAACACATTTGTAAAAGGGTTCCGCTACACAATTTTGCACAATTTTGGCTAACAAAGAGAAGCCATCATTTTCGACTTAGGGACTTAGGATGCGATTTGACTTTATTTGATTGCTAGTGGAATGTAGGAGCCACCCACATGGGAGTTTGAATTGGCCCATTTGAATAGCTTTGAGGGAAAGTTGAATAGGTGGATGGAGGGGCCCACATGAGGCTAGGGAGGCCCAAGGAGTTATAAGGAGGGAGCAGCTTTCATTTTGGATTCATTCTTACACCTCGCAATCAAAATTACTTGATTGTTGGCTCTGCTATTTAGTTGAGTCAACTGGTTGTTTAGCAACGAATCTCTCGAGCAGGAGATTCAACCTCTACTTTGGGGGACCATCCGTGCCCGCCCTAGAGAGGCAATTCCATAAGTATTTCAAGAGTTCCAAGAGCGCGTTATAGCACTACAATTCAGCCACAACAAGGAGTGTGTATTTCTCGCTAGATGGAGAATACGCAAGGGGAGTTCGAAGCTATCAGTGATCAAGAATTCTCCGGGAGAGTTAGAGGATTGCGAGAGAATCAAAGGGCCAGCCTTTCTTGCGAGTTTGGAGCCCGCAGAGCCAACATCCCAGCAGTCCAATTTACAGTTACTTGGGCCTGCGCAGAGAGCCATCACTAGGCTCATGTGGGAGTTGAAGGAAGGAATTATAGAGCTAGAGCTGGCCGAGAAAAGTAGGAGATCACTTCGAGGGACATTTGAGGAGGATTGCTAGAGCAGGGAGAGTAGAGATTGATAGGATCAATCATAGCAACAAAATTCGAAATTGGAGGAGGGCCAAGCTGTGAAGGGTCAAATTTTGAAGGTTGGAACAAAGGGAAACCCTTTCTTGGTTTTTCTGGGTTTTGGGCGAGGATCAAACTAATAAATTTATAGAATTTTATGGGTGGATCTAAAGGGTCAAACAGGGGTCCCAACTCAGCCAGCAATTAGAGGAGCTAAGGGGAATTTGGGCCAAAATTCCGAGGTCAACATTTGGTCAATTCCTTCATGGGTTTTTCTAGGTTTAGGCCAAGGAGAAAAGAGATGAAATATCATAATTTTCTGAGCATGGGAAGCAGTGATTCCAGCCCTTCGAAGTCAATAGACATAACAGTTTTTTGGGGCAGCACAGCTCAGTTTGGTGCAGCAGTTGTAGCAGCCTTCAGTTCAGCATTTTCTCACCTGGGTTTTGTCATGCTTGTCCATTGAGACAAGCCCAGGTGCACCATTATATTTTACTATTGTATTTTCTCCTGAAGAAGTAATAAAATGGCTCAACAGTTCTCTATTTCAAGTGTTTCCATGGGTGCTTAATGTATATTTCGTTTTTCTAATTGTTGGATTGTTTGCATGCTTTGTATATCACTTACATTCTTGTTTAGAACATTACATTCTTGATGTGATATTGAAGCTCATCATGTGGTAAAATATTGCATGGTTTATTTTCCATGCAATATTGCATTGCATACATAAACATTTGTCTTCTCATGCAACAATGCACCACAATGGTTTTGGTATAATTGTATTTAACCTCAAACTTGTGACCCCAAATGGTTATTGTATTAAGATTCAACTTCCATAGTACAATATAAAATATATGTGTAATTTCATCCTCAAAATCAAATTATTAAAAATAATAATAACAAAAAATATTTAAATGTTGCCTTTAAATAAAAAATAATCAAGATAAGTCAACAATGTCCCTCAGATTTCAAAATAGAAATGTGAAACATCCTTTTTATATAATATATATATATATATATATATATATATATATATATATATTATATATATATATATATATATATATATATATATATATATATAATACATCACTTATCTAAGAAGGTATTAATCCATTGAATAAATACAACTTCCTCTCATAATTCCCATGAAAATCTACCTAAATCTCAGGTGGATCTTCACATGGTTGATTTGATGTATTATTAATCTTCACATTGTTGATTTGATGTACTATTATTACATATAGAGCTATGATAAAGTTTGAGTTGGCTTTCTCATGAAGAAAATTTATGGTTTTTTTTTATTCATTCATGTATTGTATTATTTATATGGTTTAAATGAGGCATACATGACAAAGGTGGCATTCATATTCATGTATATGATAACAAAAAAAACCAAATTATTTATATAAGCAACACTGTGGTTGCATACCTCACATGTTGAAAAGTGATTACATTATTATATATGAAACATAAAAACATTATAGTTCATATAGTACACATTCTAGAATGGTGGTAAGAAGTTGGAAAATGAAAAAAAAAAAAAAAAAACTTATTTTTATTAATGATTGAGACAATATATGAATTGTAAGATGTCTTGTTGTGCTTTTTTATTGACATGGTGTAAACCATTTACATAAATTGAGAATCGTAGATAGAGTGCTCATGACAGAGATATATCAATGTGGTTTCAACTGTGAACTAGTTTTTCACTGACTCAAATGATATTTTGCTTCTTATTCAATTCATCATTTCAAATAATAGGAATTGTTAAGGTTTTCAAAATTACTCACAATATTAGACTACATTGTACCATATTACGCAATAGTTTTATATTCATGAGTAATGGAGAAATAATTCACACATTTTGTATGCATAAAGATATAATACATAATTTCTTTGGTGACTTTAAATGCTCTATTGCATAGTGAAAGTAAAAACAATACAACAATGTAATTCCATATTAGTTCGAGGGATCAAGAACATGGAGTTGCAAACCTTTTTTAGGAAGAAAAACTTAAGAGAGGTTTACACATCAATGGATGTGATCCCTTTCAGTGTTTAGTAGGTCCAGTTCAGATGTGTTTAGTAGGTCTAGTTCATATGGATCTATATAGGTTAAATTCATTTAAAATTCACCCTTTGTGTATGGTTACATACAACATTAGTGGCTAGTGGGTGGGCTTTATTGTCCCACATTTTATGGGTTTAGAGAATTGCATAATGATGTTTTACTTCATTTGTGATGATCATGTGAGTTATCTTAATTTAATTTATTCATTTATTTGGATATTGAAGATACTCACCATATCCTATGTCTTATGTTGTTCATGTGTCCTTTATGTGGGATGTGTGGGATTCTACTTTTTGAAAATCATTTATATTTAACTTCACCACATTTATTCATACTAGTTTCTATGTTACAAGGGTATAAGGTTCAATATTGACATAATAATACAAAAAATATATATCATTGATAACTTTGAGGAGGGATAAGGTATCACAAACGTGCCTACAAGGTTTGAACCACTGGTTAGATGAGTAAACCCAACACTTACCAACTACCATGCTACTTGTGAATTATTTCAATTGATCTTACAACTCTCGCATATATAACATTTAATGATAATCAATATTGAAGATATGATTAATAAAAGTTAAATCAATGATTTCAACATTATGTAAATAACATGTTTACATGATAAACTTTTGAATTTAAATATGTCATGAATAGAAGCTAAATCCATCTTTTGTAATTTCACACAAAATTATTAAAACACTTTCTTATATTAATCGATACAATATAGGTTTTTAGTAAAAGATTCCCATAAACATATAACACCAGAAATATAAACTTTCATTAATAGTCATAAAAGGAATATGATAAGGATATTTCATTGCAATAAACTCTACTTGTATTATGATAAAAGAATGGAGACAAGTACATGCTTTACATTTTTTCTCGGGCTCATAATAAAATCATCTTCAAATAATCACAAAAAATATCTAAATATTGAAAATTTGAATGACCACATTTCCTTTATGGAGACATATTCAATGAGATTATTATAATTAATTGATTATTATTTTTTAAACTTTTACCTTCCTTCCTAATGAAAATTGAGCCTTAAACCTTCAAATAAGGATCAATCCAACATTCATCATCATCAACTGCTTTGGCCCACCTTTGTTTGAAAATTTCCATTTCAATGTAGGAGCGTTTTCTAACCTACACAAAATTAGACAAACTCAACATTATATATTTACATGGATCATCCTTAACTTGATTGTAGGTTCTTATTATTAGAGAGCTTAAATGCAAATCCAACCATTGATTTTGCACCCTCTAATGACTCAAATCTACAATCGGATTACAACAATAGAAATTACTCAAATGTATCACAAAACAAAAATCTAGATACATACCTCCAATCTTGTATCACCTTGAACTCTAAAAGGAATCTGGATTGAGTACACATTCAAATAATTCAGCGATAATACATATTTGATGATTGTGGGAGATTATCAATATATTACTCGCTGGTCTCCATTAATACTTATCTCTAGTTTAACTCAAATATAGAACATTAACTCAATGCCAACAGATTATGATTGTGATAATGAACTTACGTCATTCATATTGTGTTTTCCTCCCAATGATGGTATTCCCAAATGCAATATATATTCACTATCAATGATCCCAACCTTTTTGGTCTGATCACCCTATAAAAAATGAAACCTTCAAACATATTAGATTTCAAGAACAATAATACAATGCCTATGCTAAAATCTATTTTATTTTGTGTACACTAAATTGTAGAAAAAATATTATTTTAATGAAAAATATATATTTTATAATTAAATAATTACTCTAAAATACCTGTGCACAATAACCAAGCTTCATATCCATACCCCAACCATGGACCAAGTCATTCTACAGAAAACAGCAATATCAATGAGAAAATGTTATAGTCAAACCTATAATGTTCCATTTTGTACACAAAACAGCAATATCAATGAGAAAATGTTATAGTCAAACCTATAATGTTCCATTTTGTACAACTTGCTAAAGGTTTACAATTTCAAAAATATGCCAATTTACATGTCCTTGTTGCGTAACTTGTTGAGGGTTTATATTTTGAAATAAGAGTCATCATATGTAACTTCTTAATAGTGTATAAAATGTGAAGAATAACTTGTTAGGTTAGTTAAAGAGGATAGTTAATATAACCACCACCAAGTCTTAAGTTTTACGGAGGATCGTGTTTATATTGACACTTGTGGATCTGAGTTTGATATACACAACTGTGGTTGGGGACAAGGGAAAGTCCAACAAAATTTTAGTGAGATAGTTATAACCACTCGGTACTACTTGGTAGAAAAATAACCAAATCGAATGATACTTTGGATCTCTAGATGTTAAATCTAAGCATGTTAACCTCATCATAAATACACTTCATTATACTATTAATGATGGTATTAAATGATTAAATTTTGATAAACTCTCTTAACACTTACTATTTAATCATAAGTTCATACCCACTATTTAATAAAAAATTATAAAATGAACATAAATTTAAGTGGTTTATTAATTTCATTTTTTCCTTTTTAAGAAAAAGTTCATTTATGTTATAAATTTGAACGGAAATTATGTTTTTTATGTTATACGACCCTTCGAAGAATAAAACTAGATAAGTAATGTACATCGCATTTATGTTCCTTCAAAAAAATAATCTTCAATGCTACTTGTTACATCATAAATTGTATAAGATGTTCGAGGATTAGTTAATGATACTTTGAAGGAACACCCATGAGCTTTCTATGTTCTAGTTGTAGATCTTGGGGCACTTTGTTTTACACATGTTGTGTTACCTTCATTACTTACCTTACCCTTGTTCAAAGAAAGGAGAAGGTGGCATTGTCACAAGATAACTTAGGTGGTATCATTTTCATGTTTTTTTTTTACTTTTTCTTATAAGATTTATTAATAATATATTTTATTATTGGCGGGGTTTTTTTACACATATGTATTCATTCATTTTGCTGCATGCACTACTCCATGATTGATCATTTAGTAAAGAAATCTCATACATCCTTACTTTGGGATCATGACATTCTCATAATTATTTTGTCTTAGGCATTTCATGGTCAGTTTATTTCTTTCTTAGTTGTGGTGTCCTTAAGCTTGGTTTTGTATTTCCTAGAAGTGCATTTAGATGCATGTCCCCTTTCATCATGTATTGATCACTTAACCTAGGCATCACTCATTATGTCATTACATTTACATTTTTCCTAGACAATTTTCATATGACACGTATATTCCATCATTTATCGACTCATAGAAGGTGCATGATGCATATCCACCCATTTTGGTATAGTTTTCCTTCTTAACTTAACTCTCATGTGTGAATATTGTTGACTATGTTGTCATTGATGTCAAGTTCAAAGAGAGATTGTTGAGTGTGTTAACAATTTGCTAAGTTTATGTTGTCATTGATGTCATGTTCAAGGGGATCTTGTTGCATATGTTGTCATTGTCGCAGTATTGAATGTACAGTGTCATAGCTTGATGAGTATAATTTGTACAGAAAATGTTCTAACCTAGGTCACAACTCCATGGACTCATCAAGCTAACAGTGTAATGGGCCATTGGAAGGCAAGTTTAAGAGTGATTGCAAACTAAGTCACACACAACATGTGATGAGAACGTCATGAAGGGCCAACAATGTCAACAGACAGATCATTTATTGGACCATTGAACCGTAGAAGCAGAGCTCTAGAGGGATTTCACCATAGGTTGAAATTGCGGAGTAGGTCGAGTACTGAGGAGGTGAAGCCTCTGGTCATCGCCCTCGATCATAAAGGACCATAGGCTAGCACCTGTGGGCTGAAAACTCCTCAGGCCATCACGTCATCAGGCTCAAACCAAGGAAACCAAAACTTTTAAAACCTAACATTCCATAATCCTGAGACGATGTGGATGCTAGGTGGCTTGGAAAATGTGGACACCACATGGTAGGACCGTTGACATGACATCTTGAGGAGATGACATGTGGCACCCATTTTAGGCACTTTTGGAGGTGGTAGTTGACACATGGAAGGCCCCAAGACATATGGTAGTCCTAGGATACATGGAAGGTTTTGGTTTGTTGATGTAGGTCACATTGAAAACTACATGGAAGCAGAAGTGGTGGGTGACATGGCAAGGTGGGTCCCACGTTAGGCTACAAGTCATTAGTATCAAAACTTTAGTCATAAAATTGCAAGCAATCTAGATTATGGCTAGTCAATCCTTCGATATCCAATAAGTCCTTGGCCACAACCCTAGGTCATGGAGGGCCAACAAGCTAAGCACTCATAGGCTAAGAGCCCACTAGGGATCGGACCATCGGGCTCTAGGCTGCGTCTTTAGCGTTAAACCAAACCGACAACTCGATATCCCAACACATGTGGCAAGACATGTGACACATTCACGTGGATGACACAATGGAGTATACATGGAAAACAAATGATGTAGCAGCATATGGGAGTGACACGTGGTAGGTGAATTTGCCACTTTTGACAAGACAAATGAACTTTTGGCGAATGACACGTGAACAGTTGGAAATGTGGCAAGATCTTATTGCTAGCAAAAAATGGTGTGTCAAACATGATGGCAGGTGATGTGGCAATGGATCCCACCTCAAAGCACTAGACCACTAGAAATTTGAACGCAATTAACATTGGAAGGTGTTCCGAATACCTGATATCCCAGAAGCTTCAGACCACGATCACAGCTCTCAATCGTGAATATCCTAGCAGTAAGTTCCTAGGTGTTTATCAGTCTCGAGATTTTAGTCTCGAAACATTCCAAATCATGGTCAATAAGTCGATCCTCGAAGGGGCTTAAGCCTAAGATCATAGCCCCCAATCCTAAGTGCTAACCGTAAGCACCTTGGGGCTTATCAAACATTGATACTTAGGTCTTAGTTTATAATATATTTTTGTTTTGAAAGATCCACCACAATCTGATTCTCGATAAGTGATAAGCACTTAGTCGGGCAAGCTATTAGTCATAGAACTTAGTCATGTGGAAGAGTAATGAAGATAAGATAAAGCACCTTGTTTGTTTAAGCCATTGGTTCTAGCACTCGGTCATATGCATCAACCAATTTAGAAATCAAGTCCTGAGACCATACATTTTTTGTTTTCAAGTGCTAACATTCAATTAAAGGTTGGAATGATCAAAGTCTGAATTGGACAAGTCAAAGAGTTATGCATCTATAAATAAAACAAACTGAAGTGATAAGTAAGAGCTCCTCATGCAAATCCACATGTGTAAATTATGTGAATGCACAGAATGTCTAAGTAAGGAAGGAACAAAGAGAAAAAGGTGTGTTGCTATAGAGGATATGGATTTGAATGCCAAATCAAGTGGATCTGAGAGAGAGAAGATAGAGGTCTCTGATGCATAGGGTGTAACCGCGGTTTAGTTGAGATTTGAAGTTTTTGCATATTAGAGGAAGTGTAGGTAAGAAGAACATGCATGCAAAACATTACAGATATGAGGTAGAGCGGGAAAGGAGGTGTTGTGCAGAGGCTGAGATATCATATTGGTTGAAAATTGAAGTTGTTATATGAACAAAGAATTTAGATCTGAACTCTTGTGAAATTAATTGAGAAGTTTAAATATGAAAATGAAGTATATTTAATAATAAAGAGTATTGTAAGGGAATATTTTCATAAAATGTGCCATAGACCGGAGTTTGAAAATGTATGAAAGAGGATCTAAGTGGCTAAAGCAAGTTGGTGCTTGCAAATTAGGGGATTGGAGTCTTCTTCAAGTTGGTGCTTGTAAATATTAAGGGGTTGGTTCCTCTAGTAAGTTGGTGCATGTAAACAAATGCAAGTTAGTGCTTCCAACGAGTGGGTGCTTGCAAAGAAAAAATGGTTGGTGTCTACAATTCTAATGTAAACTAAAGCTGGTGCTTGCATTTACATTAGAACTAAAAGAATATTTGTGGTTTTCTCTCATATGGGTTTCCACATAAACATCATATGTCCATATTTATGTGATTGGTGCAACTTATGTGTTGTTGAATGTGTTTGATTAGATAAATAATATTTAAATCTATAAAATACTAATTGAACCCCCCTCTCAATATTTTCCCAATTTCCAACAAATATTGCCCAAGTGGTTTGGAATATTTAAATGTTGATTAATCACATCCAAACCTAAGGTTGAAGTGATACATTATTGGCCTATTATATTGTTGGTTTTAAACCCTTAATCAAGGCCTTATTCCCTATGTTTTCCACCACTCCCGCCCCACTCCAACCCCCTAAACCCACCAACCCAGAAAATGAAAAATGATTTAAGGAATATGACTTGTTTTTCACAAGGAATACAACTTGAGGGTAGGGATCCCCTTTGCACACATGATGAGGAAATACATAAATAAAAAATAAAAATGATTTCCCTCGTGTTAAGTCAATTTGGTTATTTTATCTTTGTTCACACCCACATGTCACACTTAGATTTCCATTTAATTCATTTGGCACACATCTTGAGAAGTTAGTTAAGTCCACACCTAATTTGTGTGCCTCCCTTTCATGACCACTTCCACTTCATTAAATCATATTTTTTACTATTTAAAGAGTGGTACACTTCCCTTGGCTAACTACTGTTTGTAGGCATTGTATTGTAAAAAATGATTGTTTGACCTCTCTTGGAAAGCTCAATTGTTTAGGACCATTATTTTCATTCTAGAAAGTAGTTACAACTACATAGCACAAATTCCTAGGGTGCACTTCTCTTTAACATGACTTTGTTACTAATTAGAGATTCTCTCACCTATGCATTCACCCTAGGGTTTTGGACTCTCACATGTTAGAGTATTATTATTTGATGACCAATTAAATATTTGTAATATTATTTCAAAATGTTTGACTCATCAAGCATGATCATTGGGATATAGTTATTTTATTTGAGGTGGTTGATATTTAAACTCTATAAAGAAAAGGCTTTCCTCATTTTTCACATTGTTGTATTTGAGTGAGAAATGGTATGTCTCCTCTTCATTTCTTTTCTTTTTCATAAGCTAATTTGATTGATTTTTAGTAAGCTTACATATCATGAAGGTTATTGCATACCTCTGGTCTAGCACTAGGGAATCCAAACCAATGGCAATGTAGTATACGCTTTTCCATGAGAGTATCAAATTTTATATGAAATACGACAATATGCTTCAGTTTAAAATCATAATTATCGAGAAGACTAACATGTTGAGATTGACAAGTTATAGAGTATTTATGAAATACAAAAAGCTAACTAGACATAAGCTTCAGAATTATCATAAGATCTAAGAATAGTAGTGGCTTCCACATCAATGAGGTGTTCATTAGGCTTCAATGCACTTCATTTTGTTGTCCATATATTTCATTTGAACTTGTGGTTCATTAAGCATGAGAATATTTTGTCCTTGGCATTATTATGTTTCAGGTTCACATTGCCTAGTAGGTTTTTCATCTACCAATAAAGGTTTATAGTGTGAATATATTGGTTTTATCATCCTTTGGTATGCCCTATACTAGAAACCCATGAAGTGACCTCAAATAAAATCTCAAAATCCGATAAATAGTTTCTCTCCTCAGCATCTTCCCTTTTTACTTCCTAAAGCTCCTGTTGAATTTCCATAAGTATTTGTGCTCGAAAAGTCCTAGTAGAAGACTCCACTATGAATATAGTCTAGAGTATGATCACCACATCCTCCTTGTGTGAGAAGGTTGTTACTGAAATAAATGATTTTCATAACCCAATGTGATTATAGGTAGGTGCATCTCTATTCAGGTGGGGGAGGGATGGCATGGCACATATTCCAATTTATTTCATGGTGTGGTGATGTTATCGCCTCTCACCCACTTGTGGCCTCCCTTGTCACCTCATATGGGAAATGTATATTCTTCTTTCTATAGCAATATAGCATTCAAATACATTTATTTTCTATGATGCATGAGGCATCTTGGTGAATTCCTATGGTGGATTGGAACAAATTCTATGCATACAAAATGAAGATTTCTTCGAAGTATGAATAATGAGGTGTGATCTCAGTTTATTCTAGTTCTTTTCTTTATTATAAGTATCTCTAAGTTATTTGCTTTCCAAAGTTAGGTAATAACTAGGTTAGACACTCTTAGGGAAATAACACTTTAATTTATTCTTAGGTTGTTGCATTTCTTAGATATTTTCTCACATATCTTGTTCTTCCAATTCACATAGTAGAAAACTTTGTGGCATGCTTTAGAGTCCTCAAGCCTAGAATAAATTTAATCCTCCTCAAAGAATTAGAACAAATTCTATTAGCTCAAGGATAAGTAGGTGGTAGTTTCTCCCTCTCTCATCCTTTTAATTTTAATCTTTCAATGTGTTTCCTTATTGAAAATTTAAAATTTTCTCTTTGGTACACCTTTAGTTGATATATGTTGTGTAACTTAGAGAATTTGTTGATTCCAGCCATAGTTTATCCTAAGAGATGCATTTCTAATTAAAATTAAGATACACTATAGTTATAACTTATTGTAAATTTCAATTTTCAATATCTATTTTAATTTTTGTGCAATCCAGCTTTGATTTCTAGCTAGTTTATTTGACCTAGGACCTTCATTTTAAACCATAAATTATATTAATCTCATATCATTGTGTGCTGAAAATTCTGACTCTAAATTTAGTTTTTTTGACCTAGGACCTCCTTTTTAGACCATAAATTATATTAATCTCATATCATTGTGTGCTGAAAATTCTGATTCTAAATTTCCGATTGCATTCTCAATAGAATTAATTGTTTTTCAAATTGAAAAATTATATTTCATTGCTTGTATTTTACTTAGAAAATCATATTTACACATCATAGATTAGGAAAAAAATTAACAGAATATTTTAGATTTTTTCTGTTTTTTTAATTTAACTTCTTTCCAATAAATAAATTATTCAAAAAATTAAATTCCCAAAACTATTTGAGATTTGACATTTGCATCATGGAACATTTTTCAACCTCTACTATTAAGGAGTTAATTTTGGAATTTTTGTTTAAAGTTTAGCATTAAGAAATTATGCCTTTTGTATCATTTTCATTGTTGTGATTCATTTCCAAAATTTGGTTTTTGAAGGATTTTCTTCATGTTCATATCATTTGTTGTTCAACTCCTTAAATTTTACACATAAATTTGAAGAACTCTTTCACTAAGATACCACCAAGATTCAAATTTTAAATAACTAACCGAAACTCACATATCATGACAAGTTTGGAACCATCACCTACATATCAACTTGAGCATTGCTTCAATGATAATCCAAACAAGAACTTTGGTCCAATCCAACCTCACTAATTAACCACAAGCCATTTTTCCATAGTCATCTACCTTAGGGATACCCTCATTGAGTTGGAGAGTAACCAACCTAAGAGTGAGGTAGTGTTATTATGGCGGTAATGGGAAACCTTCCATAGTTAAACAAGAAAGCCTTTTGTGCTTGGGACTATCACACATTTGCCACGCTAAATTGTGTTGTAACACTACCCTTTTTCTCTTTCTTAATTTTTAACCTCATGTCACCCTACTTAAGAAGGGTACACATTGACTAACTGTAATTCAAAAGGTGAACAGTCATGATTCATAGAGGGAACAAATTCCTTATGGGAATCAAAGGTATCAACTTTATGAAGTGTCTCCATTCCCCATTAAGGGCTTCATGTATAACTACAAACCTTAATGAAGAATGGTTGGTATTCATGTCTTCTTCTTTTTATCCTCCAAAAGAGGAAAGGGTAAACCTCATTCAACATTTTTGGAAAAGCGATGTTTTCCATCTTGAAATAAATAGTTCACTAATTGAGAATGATCTATGCATTACCATCTTTCAAAAAGGTTATTCACATGCATGCAAATTTTGGTTTAGATTTATGATTTTTTATTCCTTTTTGAAAAGTATGCACTTGAATACAATTATCTTAGAGACACTTCATCTATTAACAAGGCCATTACCAAAAAATGGTATTCTAATAACCTAGAACCTAAACTTATCAAAAATTGTTTTCCTATAAGAACATCTTGTCTGGAAGACCCTGGCTAATGTCAATCTTGACACATATTTTAGTATATGTTTACAAACTCCACTAAACCTATTGTATTTTTATAATAAAATTAACTTTGTGAAAAACATAATGTGAATTTCATCCTTATGAGCCACCTAATATGTTAATATGATATCTCTAAATATAACCTAGATACTTCCATTTAAAAAGAAACAAGTTCTATATACAAGATACAAATTATGGCCAATTGGTTTGGAGAATTACCCATCTTCACTATCATACGACCGGTGTTCCCTTTAATTGTACCATAGCACTCTTTTACATTTTTTTGTTAACTACGAGAATCAATAATTCACTGAAGTGATCTAGACTAGGCTTATGATCAAACCTACTATCTATCATTATAACCTAAGAGTATATCCAAGAGTTTGCAAGCTAGATATATTAATAACTTGTAACTTAGCAAGGTTTGAAGCATCCTAAGCTACATAGGAGTAGAAAAGGGTGTTGACCCTTCTAACCTTATCACAATAGGCCAAGACTCTTCATTGTTGGATTAATGTTCCTATTAATTTAGAAGTATAAAAAGTAATACATAAATTAAAAATAGGTACCAACAATGTATTATGAAATGAAGGTTAATATTAATCGCCGTACGTGATTAATTAGGATTGTGAAAATAAATGGGGGGAATGATTTAAGAGCTCTCTGTATCTGTATAGGGATTTCGTCCTCACTACACCACTGACTAAGCATAGATTCCATGGTCAATCCATATGCTCCACCCTAGCAGGTCGCGTCTTTGTAATAGACTTCTTAACCTTTTGTCCTCTCCATCTCTAAATCCTAACTTAGATTTTGGACACCACCATATTATCCTCCACTGCATTTCAATGTGCATCAGTGCTCCACATCAAGTAGGTACAACGAAGTTAGCTTCTCGAATAGGAATATCAACTTCAAATTCCTCTCCAACTCATCCAAAATTGAAATCTACAAGGCCCATCTAGGAGGCTTCTCTGTTCTCCCTCATTCTGACTCATGGGAAACTTTGGGACTCACCATGTATAAGTCACTCCCATCCAAAACTACACAAATTCATTTTCCCCTAAAAAGGATATTGGAAATACCCTGGATAAATTTCATTTTCAACTTGTAATTAAATATGCTTCAACTCATGTAGACATAAACTTTCATAGAGTATTTCCGACATAAATCACATTGGTCACAAAAGAATACACTCGCACATAGCCACTCGATTATGAATAGTTCCCTCCCAATGTAAGACTTGCTTTGAAATTGACCACATCACTCATAGCCCATTACCTATAATCCAATAGTCGACCAATAATAGGATGTAGAAAATGGTGACTAATAAACTTAGGCAAGAGAAGTAATGCTAATATATCCTTAAGAAAAATATAAAATAAACATATATCTTATTCAAGAGATTTATCATGGAAACCTTTAACCAATAAAATAATAAATACAAATTCACACAGTTTTCTCATTGTATTAACACAACAATCCATAAAAGGACTATTAGTTTACAATAAATTGAAACTCTGGCAAAAGAAACATAAAAAAATTGTTTTTTTTTTCAATAGCTTCACCCTCAAACCCTTGGATTGTGGGGCAACTAGACCCCCATGTTTTCCCATATCTCCATAATTATAGTATGACACAATTTACCTACAAAAATACAACGCATATTCAACATAGGATACCTTACAAAAAAATCCATCTAGTGGGTAAGAGCCAAGAAAGAACACCACCTAATCATGAAGGAGCTTGTAGAACCCTTCATCTCACCCTAGAGATAGGCTCCCTTGCCATCACAATCAAGAAGAAAGGAAGGTGTATAGGTGCTCCCATAAGAGAATTTGTAGTCCTTGATGCAAAAAATACCCCAAGGTTGATGGTTCCTCACTTGGACACAAAGAAAATAATGGAAACAAATCCAATATCTCCATTAAATAAAACATTAAATCATAATAATAATAATAACAACAAAATCTAGGGGCAATGAAGAAACATTTATCCCCACACACCCCTTCATATTAATCATGCCCTTTAATTTCCTACTAAACATTCATGAAAAATATGAGTTCAGGCCAAAAAATGGTTGGACACCAAACATATTCCCTTTAGGAGAGGAAGAGGAAAGCATAGCAAAGCTAGAAGTTGAGGAGTTGCAATACCCCGTAATTTTATTCTCAAAACATCATGGTGAATAAGCATAATTTTCCAAGAATGAAAAGACTAAATTGCCTTCCAACCAAAAACTTGCATGATCTAAAGTCATCATGGGAATTGATTAGATCTTATCCATGTAACATAGGAATTGACAGAAACTCATGGAGAGAGAAGAATTAATGCCTGGACATCTCTCATTGATCTCTAAAAAGGATATGGGATCTCCCTAATGTCATGAACCCATTTTGTTATTTTTACCTATTATTTGAATGGGTAAACCTATAGAATTTTTACTAATACAACTTAACCATTTCATTTAAAAAATATTAATCAATGCATGTTTGAATTTATAATGCACCATGTGCTATTGCATTTTCCCAAGAATGGAGGTGATGGAGTAGTTTGAATCAACGCTTGCCTCCTTTAGTTATCATTTAGAACCATTCCCTCTTCAAAATAGATGGAAGTCAAATTTTCTATGGTGATGAATTATCCTTCTCCTACTAGGAAATTTGTAGTGCATCCTCCATAAAGGAAGAGAGGTTCCACACAATTACCATTCATTACCAATATAAGTGTATGTTTGTTGATGATTGATCCTCTATTGATCACTTTCACATATGGCATTTGGATTTTCATTCCTAAAATAGTACATTTTTTTATCTCATTCTAGTCATGTGCAAGTGTGCAAGCATTGTGAAGAATTGTAGTTAAATTTAGCTAAATTTATGTCTTTCCTTCTTTATTAGAGACATGGCAGTCAATGATGGGAGGATTAAAATAAGCATTTTCCTTTATTTACAATAATCCAACCATAAATCCCCATAACCAATGAAAGTTTTTTTGCTAGGGTTTATTGAATCCAAACCACTCTTCCTTTTACTAATCAATGAATGGTCGCCTCAGTCGAGGGTTCCAACCCCCTCCTTCAAAGACATTCTATTATAGAATACCTTCGGAGATATAGGCAAGAATGCTCCTCGGATAGGATCATGTGAAATATCTTTTGCAAAATCTCATAGATCGGTTATATCGCTACAAACTAGGGATCACCAATTGGACCCACTGACTACTGCCCCTGAAATGGATTTCAATGTTAGTGACTAGCTGATATCTGATTCTAATGCTATAACAATGCCATGGAAACTAGGGAAATGTATTCCTCAAATGGAGGTAAGGCCAAAATATGTAATTAACATTGATTGAATAACTAACTACATTTAGTTCATGATAAAACATGCAATCATAGGTAAATTCCTATATTTGTGGCCCTTGGAGGGAACTGTTTAAGCCGGGAGCATAAGGTTTCTTCACTACCTTTTTGAATTGTAAGAAGATTGGGAAAAAATATTTGAATGACACCCCTACTTTTTCAGATTGGTTGGTTTATAATTCAAATATTAGAAAGAGAAATTCAATCCTAACAAAAAAGACTTCATGCATACCCTGGTATAAATCATATTATACTCTCCCCCTCTTTAGTATTGGGATCCATAAATTTTAGTAGGGATAGGCAATGATATAGGCTCTTTTGTAAATTTTGTGGAAGAAACTAAGCAAAGTCAATATAGTGCCTTCGCACATAAATTTGTTTATATGAATGTCTCAATCCCCCTCCCAACAACCATTTAACTATCCTATAGGGAATATGACTAGATCCAAATGTTAGACTATGATTACATTCCCTTTCAATATAATAAGGCCATAAAAAGGTCATATTTTTAGGTGTTGTCCTCTCAAAAATACACCAAAACTTGTTTATTCCTAGGAGATAAGGATGTTGAAGGTTTTACAAAGATAACATCTCAATTTTTCCCCAATAAAAGGTAAGAAAATCCCCATCAAAAATAGTTATGTGACTCTAAATTCTCAGCTAAATGAAAAGAAACTAGAGGGTCAACCCTCTAAGAAGAATCCTTCTACTAAAGCGGTGATGGTATCTCACCATATAGATGATTCAGAGCAAAATAAGGAGTCCCTAATGGAAGAGGATGATCAAGAGGAATTAGAAACGGGGGATATGGACTTGGATGATATCAATCTAGGAGAACATATCCAAAAGGTTCACCATGTTTTTCATTGCAAAGAAAAAAACCCTTATGGAGAATTGGGTAACTTCTTGTCAAGTCACGCGACTTGGAGTCACCTTCAATAATACAAAGGAAACCAAAAAGACTATAAAGGAAAATAAACAAAGAGGAATAAAAACCAAGGCAGTACTAACACAAAGAAATTAGAGATATTTTGGTCAATAAGGGAAAAATTCCCTTAGCATGGATTCATTCTTCCCCACCCCTCATCATTTTTAATGTAAGTTCTCTCCTAGAACATTAGAGGAATAAATGCTAAGGGTATGCAATGACTCTTACATAGTAAAATCATTTTAGAATCTCTTGATATAATAATGATACTAGAGACCAAAATCCCAATGGATTTTCTAAAAACCAAGTTGTAGGAAATTTTGGAGGGACAATCAAATGACAGCGCTAGATTCAAGAGGAATGGAAGGGGATTTAGCCATGTTTTGAAATCACAACATTTTTCTACTAGAAAAATTCTCCTCTTCTAAACATAGCCTAACTACTTATTTCAAACCCATATGTTCATCAAAAGGAGGATTCATCCCAAATGTCTATGGGCCTCAACAAATGGTAGAAGAATGGATTTTCATTAAAATCTCTAACACTTACAGCGAATCATTCAACCAGATAATTATATCCTAGGAGGAATCTTTAATTTTATCTCCTTTGTCTTAGAATAAAATGGGGAATGTGACATCCAAAAGCTAATAGTGATGCATTTTGATATTTCATCTATAATCATAACATTATAGATCTTATTGAATGCTTCAATCCTATAGTTATAGACTTATTATCAGTTATGTTTATCGTTATTTAGAGAATAAGAAATATAAATACTCTCAGGTATATATAGCTTGGCTTGACAGACTTAGTATTTTGTGTTTGTGGATGGCATATTTTGCACTTAGGTGGCCAACAGACTTGGTTTCCCACTGGGCAGGTTGAGGCCACATAACTCTCGTACATATGGATGTAACCTACTTTACCTCCAAAAATTAATTGAAAGGTACCACCAAGCTTACAAAAAAAAAAACTTATATACCTTCAAACTATTAACACTATTTTTACATGGAACAACAAGAGGGAAGGATCTCATCAAATTGTTGGGTATGTGTTATATTTTTTCCACGACTAGTTCTAAGCGCAACGAGGGGGTCATAGAGCCCCCCTTACCAAGACGTTTGCAAGTGGAAAGTAGCCCCCCTGCATGGGGTTTAGGGTAGTGCCTTATGAAAAAAAATTAGGTGGACCCAATAATAGTTGGGCGGATCTACCATTGGTTTTGTGCATGGTTTTCGCACATGGGTTTTTGGGCTTGACGGTTTTTCCATGGTATTTTGTAGATTCGGTCCAAGGAACTGCCATTATGTTCTAATCCAGTGTTAATGGATTGGGGTTTATGAATGCTTCTGCATGTATATAATGTATGGTAATGTTGAAATGAATATAATGAAAACTAAATCTAGTTTTCCCGGTTTTAGGTTCCAAAAGAAAATATCTGTGTATATTTTTTTATGTTATCGTCATTACATATTTTTTTGTTTTTAAGAATTCATTAGCAGATAATTTTTGTACATAGTTAAACCTACATTCGGTATCATAGTTTTTTTTAGCTTTAAGGGGACACGTTTGCAGCTAAGATGTTTGTTGCTCGAGCTTGTGGTAGAACTTATTATAGTGGGAGATCTATGGGATCGATTCTTGTGGTGAAATGAGATGGAAAACAATGGAAATATAGAGATTGAGAAATTCGATGGAAAGTGTTTTGAGTTGTGGAAGCTCAAGATGGAAGATTTGTTGGGGGACAAAGATCAGTGGATTGATGCAGATCCAGGTACAACACCAACAAGAATGTCGAAAAAATACTAGGCAAAGTTAGATCAAAAGGTAAAGAGCACAATAAGATTGTCTCTCTCAAATTTAGTATTGTTGAATGTATCAAGGGAAGCTACGACAAAGGATTTGTGAGACAAGTTAGGGACTTTGTATCAATCTAAGAGTCTAGTGAACACACTGTTGCTATGGGAAAAGTTGTATAACCTGAGGATGAAGGATGGAGACTTGGTGACAGAGCATTTAAATGCCTTCAATACTATGGTAAGTCAGTTGTTATCTGTTGACATTGAAATTCTAGATGAAGATGAGTACATTAGTTTTTTTGTGTTCTCTACCAGACTTGTGAGGTAGTTTAGTTGTCGCTATAGGTAGCAATACAACTACATTGAAGTTTGATGAAATAATCTTATCCTTGTTGTCAGAGGAGATGAGATAGAAAAATATGGAGAGACCGAATGGAGATGCATTGTTTGTAAGAGGATGGTCCCAAAACATAAACAAAAATAAGTCCTCAAGTGGGAGATCTAAATCTCCAAGAAAATCTGTAAAGGTATGTTGGAAATGCGGAAAAGAAGAGCACTACAAAAAGGATTGTAGATCTAAAACTCTTGAGAAAGGTAAGGGATCTGATAATGCTCCTTCTGCAGAGATGAAATATACCTTAGATGAAGGTGGGGATGTGTACTTGGGCTCTTCTTTAAGTAGACACGTATATCACGAGGCATGGTTGATTGACTCAGGCGTTAAGAGGGCACAAGAAATACACAGTGATGTGTTTGGACCTCTATCGGTTCCATCACTGGATAAATATGTATATTGTGTCTCGTTTATAGATGAATTCTTGAGGAATACATGGATATATTTCCTTAGGAAGAAATCTGAATTCTTTGATAGGTTTAAATAATTTAAGGCTCTGGTGGAAAATCAGAAAGAGAAGAAGATTAAGGTGTTGATGAAAAATACCAGTGGAGAGTTCTGCAAGAAGGAATCCAAAGAGTTCTATAAGAAGTGTGATATAGCATAACAAAATTATACTCCATACACACCTCAGAAAAATGGAGTTGCAGAAAGAATTAACAAGATGTTGATGGAAAAGGCAAGAAGCATGCTTAGTGGTGTTGGATTCAGGCAGGAATTCTAGGAAGAGGCAGTGGATACTGCATGTTACTTGTTTAACATGTCACCTTCATCATCATTAGAAGATAGGACTCCACATGAGGTATGAACTAGTAAAAAACCCTCTCTCTCACATCTAAGGGTATTTGGATGTGATGCATATGTACATGTTCCAAAGGAGAAATGAACCAAGTTGGATAGTAAATCTGAAATGTGTATCTTTATTGGGTATAAGGATGGTTTAAAAGGTTACGAGCTTTGGAACCCATAAACAGGAAAGGGTGTGTAAAGTTGAGATGTGGTGTTTAGAGAAGTGAGAGGTGTTATTAAACATGAAATCCTACCAAAGTAAAAGGAACCAAAGAAGATAAAGTTTGAATTGAAGGAGAAAGAATTAGACTCTAGAGAAGAACATGAACCAGAATAGGAGGAATCACGCACTTTGATTTTGAGGAGATCAATTCGAGAGAGAAGGCAACCAAAGAGGTATAGTCCATCTTCTTTTTGTTCAAATTATTCTTTATTTAACACTGATGATTATCCCATAACTATTAGGATGGAAAACCCTGGAAAAGGGCCATGGTAGAAGAAATGGAAGCCTTGGACAAAAATGAAGCTTGGGATCTAGTGGAGTTATTGGCAAGAAGGAAAACCATTGGCAAAATATGGGTGTTTAAGAAGAAGATGAATGCAAAAGGGAAGGTGGAGAAATACAAAGCTCAATTGGTAGAAGAAGATGAATGCAAAAGGGAAGGTGGAGAAATACAAAGCTCAATTGGTAGAAAAAGGTTATTCCTAGGAGTTGGAATTTAACTTTGTGATATTTTTTCTCTTGTTTCCAAGTTATCTTATATTAGATTAATTATATCTGTTGTTGTTGCTTTTGATTTTGAAGTAGAACAAATGTATGTGAAGATGGAATTACTTCATGGGGATTTGGAAGAAGAGATCTACATGAAGCAACCAGAACGATTTGTAGTGAAGGATAAGAAAGAACTAGTATGCAAGTTAAAAAAGTATTTATATGGGTTAAAGTAGTCACCAAGGATGTGGTATCAAAAATTTGATACATATATATGGGGACTTGGCTTCACAAGGACAAAAGAAGATAACTATGTGTATTTTAAATTAATTGGTGACCGTGCTATTTATTTGTTCTTGTATGTGGATGATATGTTGTTGATTGGAAATGACAATGAAATTACCCAGGATTTGAAGACCCAATTGTCCTATAAATTCTACATGAAGGATCTTGGTGTTGCAAACTATATTTTAGGCATGGAAATTAAGTGAGATTATGCAAAGAGGAAGCTCTGCTTAAACCAAAGGAAGTGTATCAAGACAATATTACAGAAGTTAAATATGCAGGATAACAAACTGGTGAAGGTTCCTATTCTTGTTGCTACAAATTTATTTTTTTAACAGTGCCCCAAAACACAGGAAGAGGAAGAGGACATATCCTATGTTCCATATGTGAGTGCAAGTAGTAGTCTGATGTATGCAATGGTCTGTACCAAACTAGACATTGCATATGCAGTGGGAGTATTGAGCAGATTTATGTCAAAACTAGGGAAGGAGCATTGGACAATAGTAAAGCGGGTTTTTAGGTATTTGTGTGGCACTAGTGATTATAGTTTGTGCTACCAAAGAAGACCAGGATTGGACAAAGTGTTGGACATACGTGGACTTTTGATGTAGATTGGGTTGGGTATTATAGAAGATCTACAAGTATGTGTTTAACCTATTTGGAGGAGAATCCAGTTGGTTGAGAAAGAGTCAATCTATAGTGGAACTTTCAACTACAGAGTTTGAATACATGGTAGCTACCAACGCAAGCAAGGAAGAAGTTTGGTTATAAATATTTTGTTCAAGTACGGGCTTGGTACAGTGAGCTATAAGAATAGATTGTGACAAACAAAGTGCACGTTTCTTGGCAAAGAACCCTACTTATCATTCGAATCCAAAGGATATTGATGTGCAGTATCACTCTATGAGGGACATGGTTGAATAAAAAAATGTCTTATTGGTAAAGGTGGACACTTTTAAGAATGTTTCAGATGCACTGACAAAGTCTGTGAGCACTAAGAATTTTTCTTGGTGTAGAGAAGTAATGGGCATTGCAGCCTTGGACCAATGACTATGCACTCTTGTGCCCACATATCTCGAAATAAAACAACAAGTGGGAGAATGATGGGTATTTGTTATATTATTTCCATGACGAGTTCCAATGATGGTGAGCAGACCCAAGGATGGTTTTACGCATGGTTTTTTAGGCATGATGGTTTTTCCCATGGTATTTTGTACATTCATTCAAGGTAACTATGGTTATGTTATAATCCATGGTTTAAGGATTGAGGTTTATGAATTCTTTTGCATGTATATAATGTATTGTAACATTGAAAGGAATATAAGGAAAAAGCAATCTGGTTTTCCCGGTTTTGGGTTCCATTAGAAAATCTTTGTGTATATTTTTTATGTTCTCACCATTATATATATTTTTGTTTTTAAGAATTCATTTGTAGATAATTTATGTACAAGGCTAAAACCTGCACAAATATCTAACAAACTTGACCATTATTTATTTCATAATTGTTCTCCTTACTAGTCAGAGCATTAAAGCCTCAATTCTTCTAGAAACAAGATCTGAACACTACCCAATCTCTTTGAACTTAGATAATGTGAGTCTCATTCTTAAGAAGTTCTTTTGATTTGAAAATTTTTTGTTGTCTAATCTTGAATTCCAAAAGAACATAGCAAATTTGTGGGCAAAGGAAAACACTACTAAGGGAAAACACATGTACTTCTTCCAAAAAAGACTAAATAACCTCAAGTAGAAGCTCAAACATTAGAACAAAACTATTTTTGGAAACCTATTTCAAGTGCGGAAGGAGTTGGAGAAGAAACTAAAATAAATTCAACCTCAACTCATTAATAAAGGTAGAATAGAAGCTTTGGTTCATCAAGAGCAGCAAGTGGCCTTATGACTAAAGGAAATATATGATCAAGAGGAAATCCTTTGGCACCAAAAATCAAGAATACAGTGAATCAAGGAAGGTGAATACAACACCAACTTTTTCCACCATTTTATGATCCAAAGGTGACACTCCAACAAGATTACCAAGTTAAGTGATGAATAATGTAATACTCTCCTCTCACATGTTGATATTCAATCTTAATTAACAAATTTCTTTTAGAACCTTCTCTTTGAACAAAAAACTGACAAATCTAAAGCTTCTCTAAAATTACCCATCATATCACTAATATGGTCTTGAATGAATAGAATTTCAATCTCCTTAGACCCATTACCCTTAAGGAGGTGGAAGCAACAATTTTAGAAATGTCGGTGGGTAAGTCACCAAGCTCAAACAAATTTACCTCTAACTTATGTCATTATTATTGGTCCACTATCAAAAAGGATGTCTAGAAACTAGTAGAAGAGTCCTTCCTACCCTAGATGTCATCTTCCTCATCTCATTCCTAAGGAAGCTCACGTTATTATCCCTACTAAATTTTGTCCCATTTCCCTTTGCAATGTCAGATATAAATCCATCTCCAAATTCATTTCTAGTTGTCTCGAGCCCCTTCTCATTATCCTTAATTCTCTATAGCAAGCAGGTTATGTAGAGGGTAGACAAATCTTGGACTGCATAATCTTGGCACATGAAGTTATCCACTCCCTTATAACTTCTCCTTTTCCTAACATGCTCATCAACCTCAAGATGTCAAAAGGCTTTGACGAATCAGCTCACAATACATCCAAACTATTCTAAAATATCTTGGTTTTAGTTCCTCGAAGGTTGTATAGATCTACAACTTAATCTTCTTATATTTCTTCTTAATTCTCCTCAATGGATCCCCTTCCCCACTTTCTCCCCTTCTATAGGAATCAAATAAGGGGACCCTCTTTCTGCCTTCCTCTTCATCCTAACGACTGAAGGGTTAGGAAGAATCATCAAAGAAATTGTGGCCTCTCAGCGTCTAAGTGGGATAAACCTTGATGGACCTCCTAACCCTTTATATTAGAATCAATTTGTGGGTGACAACATGCTTATAAGCCTCTCTTCAACCAAAGAAGATCATTCCTTCAAAAGAATTCTAGATGATTTTATGGAATCCTCAGGTATTACCATTAATTGACAAAAATCCTAGCTCTTCTTCTTCAATACCCCTCTCCCTATTCAACATCACATCTCTCATATCCTTGGGTTTTCAAGAAACTCCATTCTATCCAAATACCTTTGAATCCCCTTGATAGCTTCCACATCAAATAAAAAAAATTGGGAATATCTTCTTACCAAACATAATTAAAAAATATCTTCTTTAACCTACCAAACCCTTAATATTCCAAGTCATTTAGTTATTTTTTCTCAAATATATCCTTTAAGCTCTCCATATCTATATTTTATCTTCCCTCATTACTCCTAAAAACATTATTAAGATGATATGCAATATTCAAAGAAATATTTTACAGAGGGGAACTCTAGAGAACAAAAAATGGGTTATGGTAGCTTGGTCCACCTTATGTATCCCTAAGCTCAAGATCATTTGGATCGTAGAGAACTAGAAATTCTCAATCAAGTCCTCAAAGCCAAGACCTAGTGGAAATGGTTAAAAGGATAATGGCATCCATTGAATTATATACTAAAACATAAAATTCTAACACTCAAGAACCCAATGAGTGGATTCAGACCGAAGCATTTCCCAATGGATTAATAATATATACATCAACACATACAAACAGATCCACCATTCAAAAACATAGCTTTTGGGAGATCAAGGGTGGAAATTTAAACCTCTTTTGGAGATATTCATGGTAACAACAATAGAGTTTGCAAGATACACCTCATTATGTTCCTATAAAGGATTTCTTGAAAACAAGGCAAGGACTCCATATTAAATTCTATTAGAAAACCCATCAAGAAGATTAGAGTTAGTGTAATGAGACCCTTAATTAGGACCACTTTCCTCTACTCTATAGAGCCAACCTTAAAAAGTTGATTACAGAACTTGAAAAATGGAAAATTTAATCCTCTCCTTAACGATACAAACTCAAATAAGGCTATACACCCAAAGTAATTTTAATATTAAAGAAGCCTAATCACTTGCAACAAACTACTTTGTGCTTCCAAAAATATCTATATGGAAGAAAATATGGAAATTTAATATTTGGCCAAAAATCTCAACCTTTCTCTAGCTTATTGCTCACCACAAGATCTTTGCATGGGAGAAAATTTGCAAAAGAGGTTTCATTGGACCATCATGATATATTTTATGTAAATAAGTATGGGAATCCCTAATGCATCTTGGGACCATGGAGCTCAAACTTTCAGACAATTAGACAAATATCAAGTATCCACCACATTATTTCCAACCAAAGGACTTTTCCCTTTAGAAACTCGATTCTAAACCACGTTTGGCATATATTTCTAGGCTTTATCCTATGGGATGTATGGAAGGAAGGAAATATGCATACCTTTAAAAACAAGGAACTCTCCCTCCCTTATATTTAGAAACAACTCTCTCATATTTTATTGAATCTATAACAACATGTAAGAGAACTGAAGAGGATCTCAAATGCAACTCAATCGAACAATTCATTCTCAATAATTGTTGCATTCATATTTCTCTTTTATGTACTATATTGGATCCTCCTCAAAGGACCTACTCATCTCTAATATCATGGTCCCTTCCTTCTCCATATTGCTTGAATCCTAAATTCAGTGGCACATATATAGGAAACCCCCGACTAAATGATTATGGGAGAGTACATAGGAACCCTCTTGGCATTAGGGAAATTTTTTAGGATGTGAATTTATCCCAGCGTTTAGAAACCTTGGTGAATCTTACAAGTCCCTAATATGCAAACTATAAAATGTTTGATGAAATTTTTGTAAAAATATTCAAATTTCTAATGATTTTATATAGTGTCTATAAAATTTTGGCAATTTTTTATATAAAATAATTTTATTCTATAAAATTTGGGCAAAGTTTAGGAAAAATGGAAATTGGTGAATCTTTTTTTAGAAAAAAACATGGAAAATTAGCCCATCTGCAAAATTTAGCCCCTAAAATTTTCCCTACTCGGAACCATCAATTTTATTTACTTTAGACATATTTGCACAACTTCAAATAATGGTTTTGAACTTTGGGCTCTCATTTATGCACTCCAAATTTCCAAGCAACAAAGCTTCACTCAATTGATAGTGGAAGGAGATTCTCAACTAATAATCTATATGCTCATCAGACTCTAGAATGGATCATCTCCATGCAAAGTATCCACCTCTTGGAAACTATAGCCCCTCCTTGATCTTCTTCATTCCTCCTTCATAAACTATAGGGCATTGTCCCCTCACATGTTATAAGGAATGCCAACAAAGATGTTGATTTCCTAGCCAACAAAGGAGAAAATAATCCTACTATGAATCTCACCATAACCTTGATGCATTTGAATCACCACTCCATCTGTTTTCTTGCCAATATTTGGCATCTATATACCAAGGCCCATGTTGAGTATCAAGAAGATACGAGCAAGACACAATAGTTGGAAGCAACCCCTCCACTTTTACTAACACACGCTAAAGTATAGGGTCTCAAACTCTGCTCCCACCACTACACAAATCACAAGCAACAATCATGTAAATATTCAAGGGGATCATACGGTTTGAGTGATTAGAAATGAAGAGGTATAAAGAATTTCAATGTGTGAGAAAGTTGAAGGAACTAACAACAATGCTCGAAATCAAGGGGAGGAATGGCAAATGAGGGAACGTAGAGTAATGGATGAAGGAGGAATACCACCAACTCTCCATGATAATTTGGTAACATAGGTTAATTAATGCCTTAACAGAAGGAGTTATGAAGGTTATTTAGGATTTCTACCATCATTTACCTTCTTTCCTCCTTTATACATACTAGTTTCAACCAGTGTTAATCTCTCTCAAGCCCAAGTAGACAAGTGGATTTTCAATTTCATGGCACATAATTCAAGTTATAAAGGAAAAACTCTATCCCCCTCAATGATGGACCAAGGAAAATACAAAATTTATGGATGCAAAGCAATCATTTCATTGCTCCACATTTCTAGGTAAATGTCATCAAGTGTAGTTATTAGAGGAAAAAGTATGAGGTTCAAGAGCTCTCTAAGATGATGGGAAAATTCAGGCTAATATGCTACCCTCCATTGTAGATGCAGGCTCAACTAGAACTAAGGAAACCAAATATCAAAGGATTTTGAAGCTATATTAGCACACGTAAACTTTCATGGCCCAAGCTCTATAGGCACAAGATAGATATTGGAGATGTTGTAGAAACATAATAACTTCCTAATCCCCTTGGCTTCATGGTTGATTAAGAACAATAGAGGCATAGTAGTGGTGGAGGCACTAGGATCTTCCCAGCACACCCTTATCATTCTCTAGTCATCCTCATATGAGGTAGGCCATATGACTCTTCTTTTACGTTTTTTTTAAATGTTTTTTCCTTTGATAGATATTCTACAACTTTGGAGAACAATAGATAGCAAAATAAAGGAGCTTTTAGGCCCAAGTTCCTTCCAAGCATGCCTATAGGAGTTAAGACAAATGGTTTTTGTATTAGAAGTCCTAGTTTCCTATTATGTGTAGGTCTGACGTTGTTTTGATTAGACCATGTTTCCCATCCTGGGAAGGCCTAGAAGGTTGGTTTTCTTTGGGTATGCATGTACAAAATTATGCCTATAATGGTCTTTTTTTTAGCATATCATACCATTTTGGAAAATGGTTGATTGGACATAAATCAAAACCTACCTTGTAATATTTTGTGATTTCCTAATGCAATAGAAAGCTAACTTACCAAAAAAAAACATCCACCCATAATTTTGGATTTATTTAGAGCCATCTTAGTTGCATGCATATAAGGGGGAGGAGACCTTACATAATGACCTTCTTTGGAGGTTTGTGACTAGTGAATTTGTTCTTTCAAATAGAGTAAAGGAGGATTTTGGCTTTTCTTTCTCTCTATTGATAAAGTATTCTTGACTTGTCGCATGGACGAGCTGGTATTCAATGTTTTAAAGAATATTTATTTAAGAAAATAATTTATGGGTAATTTATCGACATCTCACGTTGTAAATTGACACTGGTTGAAACTAATCTATAAGAGGTTTGAAACTATAATTGCATAAAAAAATTCTTGGGGCATGATTATGCTTCCATGATATAGGTGGATATAAATTTCCACCCACCCTTTCCAACAACTCAGAATGGTTCCCCATCTTGGCAAATCTTCTATAGTTTTTCGGGTCCTAAACTTCCAATGCATTTTTAGCCCACAAACAATGTTCTATTGCCCTTGCAATGGCTTAGAGTTGTTGTAGTCTTATGAAAGCCTTCATTGAAATTATTCTTCTGATTGAGATCTTTACAACAATCTATTGTGAGCCCCAAATGAAGTTTTCATGTGTAATTTATGGCCTTAGGATCAAGACCAATATTCCTTTTACCACTTCATCTCCTAGGATTAGGGTTTTGGATCTTTAGGGTTTTTTTCCTCTTAGAGCTTAACACTTTATGTTGAAAATTTCATTTTTACCTCTTGTAATGGTATCTTCATTAATTATCATAGTCAACACCTCCCTTTCTTCAAAGATAAACTACCACCATTCTAACTAGTTTGTGTTGGTTTTCATTTTACAATAGTTTCCTATTTCATTAATAAAATTTGAGTTTCATTGTATTATTTTACTCTCTACAATATCTCTATATGTGTGTTTCCATTCATATTTCTACCTTCCATTTCACACTATTATTAGTGGTATCTATGCAATTTTCCCTTTTGTTGTTTATTAATTCATGTCAAATGACGACATGGTATAATATGTTGGGTCTCAAACTAATTTCACTTAAGGAAGACCAATGTCACTAGCCCAAGAAACCTCCCAAGATGGATGGAAGGAGAGATTACAAATCATGAGTTCTTATCAAGTTTTCACTCAAAGAAGGCCTCATTAAACAAAGGAATGAAATCATGGATAGCTTCACCTAATCTTCGATAACTACCATTAGGGGAATTTTGATGTAAAATTAGCTCAATACAAAAATGTACTATCAAAATCAAATTTAAAAGAACCAATAGGAATAAAAGATGAGATGTCACCCTAGTATATTTTGGAGGAGAAAAGAATATTTGACTCTTTAATACTATTTTTGACATATGTTAACTATTAAAGTAAGACTAATGAATTTATAGGAAAAAGAACACTTTTTTAAATTCATTTTTACTTTCTTCTTGTAGATTTACTCAAATACATGTTTTTAGGCACCATTAGTGTGGAATTAAATTCTCCTACAATAAGCACCACCATCATGTTTTTGAAGTGCACACACCAAGATAATTAAATACATAAAAAAATAAGTTAAAATAATGTATTCTTCAAAGAAACTTTTTTCAATTTATCTCAGTGACGGTTTACTCAAAAGAACACAAAGTGGGTACTCACTAGATGAAAAATTTAATTATGCATCCAATGAGTGCATACACCTAACATTTGAGTAAACCTATAAAGAGATCATTTGAAAATATAATTAAAAACAATAGTTTTCTTTCTTTTCCTTTAAAATTCATCATTTTTATTTATTATTTCAAGTGTTGTTTTATTATTTACCTTAGGAGGCTGATTTTATAACCCAAATCTCCTGTAGTGCAATGAAAATAGATACATATTCAACCAGTAACCATTTTAGTGACACCCTTCAATATACAACTTGATTTTGGCATTTCTTTATTTGAGGGTCAGATAGATGTAGATGCTTTAGAAACATGGTTAAATATGTTAGAGGGTTTTTTTTCTATTCAAAAATCATATTTACAATGCTTTAATCCCTTCCCCATTTAAAATATTTGTGGGAGAGTTACTAGGAGAGACATGTCAAAGATGAGTTTATAACGTTTAGAATGGAACCCTCTTGGGAAACTTTTGATGATGCCTTTAAGGAGGAATTATACCCTCTCGAAAACTATAATGACTAGTATAGGAGATGGTTAACTTTACATTAGGAAAAATACCAATTGTTCTTGGAGTACACAAACATATTTCATGCTTTTCACTCACATATGGTTGTTAGAGACTCCATGTGACGCCTAGTTTTGAAGTACCACGATGTCATATATAGGTACATTCAAGCAAAGATGGAGCTCTAGGACATCTCCCCACCAAGAATTACTTATTAATATGATGTCAAAATTAAGAAAAATAATGAGTGGGAGTTTGGGTTTACAAACCTAACATAATAGAAGCATGGTAAGGGTGGCGCTAAGCCACAGAAAAAAGACAAAACAAGGATAGAAAACCTCAAGAAAATCAATCCAAGCCATATGAAAATAAGGGTCATGGGAAGTCAAAGAAGGAGATTGGAAAGTGGTGTGAGTTTCATAAAATCCCCTAGCACGAAACTAATTTGGATTATATAGAAAATGAAATGGAAGGTAGAAATATGAATAGAAACACAAATAAAGAGATATTTAGAGAAAACGATAATATAGTGAAACCCAATTTCTATTAAGAAATGAAACAAGAAAATATTGTAAAATGCAAAGCAATACAAACTAGCTAGAATGGTGATAGGTTATCTTTGAAGAGACAGAGGTGTCAGTTATGCTCATTCATAAGAATACCATTACAAGAGGTCAAAATGGAATTTTTTAACATAAAGTACTAAACCCTATGAGGCAGAAGCCCTAAATATCCAAAACATTAACCCTAGGAGATGAAGTAGAAAAAGGGATGTGGGCCCTAAGGAGTCTAGTTGATACATCACATTCTTGGGGATAAAACTTCCACATGCAAACTTCATTCATGGCACACAATATCCCATTGGAAAGATATCAATGAGAAGAATACTTTTGGTGAAGTCTTAGGAAAGATTATGGAAATCTTAAGCCATCACATAGCCAAAGAATATTGTTTGGGGCTTAAAAATGTTCCATAACTCTAAGACCAAAAAATATGTAGGAAAACTTCTAATATAGGGAATCATTCTAAATCAGTGGAAAAGGTGAGTGGCCACTAATATACACTTGGATCATTTCACCCATAGAGGTGGTTTTGAGAGATTCCCTTTAGCATTTTGGCCCTAATCTCAAGCTTGGATCTTCTAGATTAAGATCTTATGGATGGTTAATAAAATTTTCTGAAAACATCTTTAATGTCAATGTATTCAATTATTAATTGTGTGGTTCATGAAATTTTTTATTTTAATGCACTATGAGATTCCATAGGAAATGTCCGAACAAAAATGCCAACCCAATGGATCATTGAAATTGACTTTCTTATGTCCACTAGTTGTTGTTAGGGATTTTTTTGTGCCAAATACTATGACCACAACTATGTTAATAATAGCCTCAATAATATGAATTTACCACATATGAACTAAAATATACCCACAAATGTCTACACAAATGTTGAGTTTAATGTATGTATTAATGGTTTGGAAAACTCCTTTAATAGAAATGAAACTACAGCCAAATTTTAAGGTAGTACTCATTGGTAGTTCATAAGTAGAGAGACCTTGAAAGCATCCAACATGTCTCAATTCCAGGCAAAAAATCTCCCCTTAGCATCCATAATTACTTCCAATAGAGTATAAAACTAAATTGAATCATTGATTATATTTTTGATGCCTTGAATTTTTAAGTGCTACCAACACTGCCATATAAAAGATAAATAGCTAACTATATTTCAATGTATATCAAGTATAAAATATTTTGATTTCAAAAACAAAACAAAAAAAAACTTTACCTCTAAACTACAACCCATGACCCATAAAATGTTAATCCCCAAACACATTTACCCCTAACACACTCACTCTCTAACCAATAAGACACTAATTTCTACCACAATAATCCTTAACCCATGACACACTAATTCATTAATCCTAAACCCACTAACTCATACCTTATAGCATATGACTCATTAACCCTTAACCCATAACAACTAACCCACTAACCTATTGTCCTTAATCAACTAGAATCTTATGGTGTTTAACCCACTGAACATTAGTCCCCAACACACAAACCACATAACCCCTAAAACAACAAACCATAAACCAAAAAACACTAACCCCAAACACATTAAATTTTTATATCCTAACCCACTAATCCATTAACCCACTCATTGCTACCAATAATGCTTATCCCCCAATGCTCAACCTATTGCCTCATAACCTAATAACCTTAACACTATTATCTCCTAACCATTAATACATTCTCCCTATGACCCATAACCTTTAACATGCCACCACCTAACCACTAACTCATTTACCCTTATCCAGTAACCCTCAATAACTATTCGACTAAAATTTAATCTACTCACCCTTTATTGATAACCACTAACCCCTAATCCATTAACCCACTCATTGGGTCCTAACAACTAACTCATTAATCCTTCACCAACATATTGATCCCTAACACACTAATACATAATCACTAACCTTGAAAAAAAACCTAACCAACTAAAATTGGAAAACCCTTAGCCCATTAGTGTTGAATAACCACTATCCCACTAACCCCTAAATCATTAACACAAAATTGTTAATATGTTAATGTTTAATACCTTCTAAATCCACTAACAATTAACCCATTAATTTCTAAACCGCTATCCCCGCTACCCAATATCCATTAACCACCTTAAATTTAGTTAAAAGCATAATTTTAGACATAATGATATGCATAAGCATGTCTACTATTATGTTGCATTAGTTTATATATATATAGAGAGAGAGAGAGAGACATATATATATCTATGGAATTTTTTCCATTAGGATACTAGAAGAGAATAATAAAGGAAAGGAAAGAAGAGCCTATGTGTAATAGAAAATGAGAGGACATGGCTAAAGATAACTATTAAGAATAAGATAGAAGATAATAGTAAGAATAAAATTTGTTTGATATTTATTAAGTAAAAGTTTGATCCATATAGATAAGTTTTTTTTTAATTAAATATCTATATATATCCAAAAAAAAACATAGAAATGCAAATTTTAAACATGAATAGAATTTAAAAAAAAAACAAAAAATCAAAACAAAACAAAAGTTAAGAATTTCTAAATCCTAAAACATACATAATTAGATAACAATTTCATGTTAACAATATGAATGAAGAAACGGATGGAATGGGAGAAAAAATCAACGTAAAAAACATTAATACATTCTCCCTAGACCCATAACCTTTAACATGCCACCACCTAACCACTAACTCATTTACCCTTATCCAGTAACCCTCAATAACTATTCGACTAAAATTTAATCTACTCACCCTTTATTGATAACCACTAACCCCTAATCCATTAACCCACTCATTGGGTCCTAACAACTAACTCATTAATCCTTCACCAACATATTGATCCCTAGCACACTAATACATAATCACTAACCTTGAAGAAAAACCTGACCAATTAAAATTGGAAAACCCTTAGCCCATTAGTGTTGAATAACCACTATCCCACTAACCCCTAAATCATTAACACAAAATTGTTAATATGTTAATGTTTAATACCTTCTAAATCCACTAACAATTAACCCATTAATTGCTAAACCGCTATCCTCGCTACCCAATATCCATTAACCACCTTAAATTTAGTTAAAAGCATAATTTTAGACATAATGATATGCATAAGCATGTCTACTATTATGTTGCATTAGTTTATATATATATGTGTGTGTGTGTGTGTATGGAATTTTTTCCATTAGGATACTAGAAGAGAATAATAAAGGAAAGGAAAGAAGAGCCTATGTGTAATAGAAAATGAGAGGACATGGCTAAAGATAACTATTAAGAATAAGATAGAAGATAATAGTAAGAATAAAATTTGTTTGATATTTATTAAGTAAAAGTTTGATCCATATAGATAAGTTTTTTTTTAATTAAATATCTATATATATCCAAAAAAAAACATAGAAATGCAAATTTTAAACATGAATAGAATTTAAAAAAAAAACAAAAAATCAAAACAAAACAAAAGTTAAGAATTTCTAAATCCTAAAACATACATAATTAGATAACAATTTCATGTCAACAATATGAATGAAGAAACGGATGGAATGGGAGAAAAAATCAACGTAAAAAACATTAATACATTCTCCCTATGACCCATAACCTTTAACATGCCACCACCTAACCACTAACTCATTTACCCTTATCCAGTAACCCTCAATAACTATTCGACTAAAACTTAATCTACTCACCCTTTATTGATAACCACTAACCCCTAATCCATTAACCCACTCATTGGGTCCTAACAACTAACTCATTAATCCTTCACCAACATATTGATCCCTAACACACTAATACATAATCACTAACCTTGAAGAAAAACCTAACCAACTAAAATTGGAAAACCCTTAGCCCATTAGTGTTGAATAACCACTATCCCACTAACCCCTAAATCATTAACACAAAATTGTTAATATGTTAATGTTTAATACCTTCTAAATCCACTAACAATTAACCCATTAATTGCTAAACCGCTATCCCCGCTACCCAATATCCATTAACCACCTTAAATTTAGTTAAAAGCATAAGCTTAGACATAATGATATGCATAAGCATGTCTACTATTATGTTGCATTAGTTTATATATATATAGAGAGAGAGAGAGAGACATATATATATCTATGGAATTTTTTCCATTAGGATACTAGAAGAGAATAATAAAGGAAAGGAAAGAAGAGCCTATGTGTAATAGAAAATGAGAGGACATGGCTAAAGATAACTATTAAGAATAAGATAAAAGATAAGAGTAAGAATAAAATTTGTTTGATATTTATTAAGTAAAAGTTTGATCCATATAGATAAAAAAATTTTTAATTAAATATCTATATATATCCAAAAAAAAACATAGAAATGCAAATTTAAACATGAATAGAATTAAAAAAAAAAACAAAACAAAGCAAAAGTTAACAATTTCTAAATCCTAAAACATACATAATTAGATAACAATTTCATGTCAACAATATGAATGAAGAAACGGATGGAATGGGAGAAAAAATCAACATAAAAAACATTACAAAATACATATACAAAGTTAAAAAACTTGTAGCCTTGCCATAAAATCTTAATTTTGTTTTGGTCAATGATTTTCATAGATGATATATTTACATGTTTAAGAGGTTTCAAGATGCATTAACTATTAGATCAGAGCATACATAACTCATAGCGGATTCATACTCAGAGACTTAGACAGTAATAGCAGAGAATAATTCACAAAGACAAACAAATGGAGAAACAACAAGATTACTCAGTCAGAAATAGTGGAATAGATAAAACAATCACTGGAGAACAAAAATCACTTAGCATTACATAACAGACTTGGGCTTTGGCTTGCATTCCTTGGCCAGAGAAATTACAAATTTATAGAGGCTGAAGAAGGATCTAGAATCATGTATGTGATTCAGATGGAGATCTGGAATGATCTAGAAACTAATGGCGGTGTAGAAAGATCTAGAAACTAATGGCGATGTAGAAGAATCTAGAATCCTGCATGTGATTCATGAATTTGGCTTCACTTAACATTCTCCCACTTGAAGCCAAATAAGAGTCATCAAGTCACACCGAGTCCTACCATGCCTCTACATAACTCATGTTTATTTCATGGTAGAATCTTAGTGAGGATATCAGCAGGGTTCCTATCTGTATGGATCTTTTCCAAGGATAATTGTTCTTCCTCCAACACATGCTGAATCCAATGGTACCTTAATTCAATTTGCTTGGTTTTTGAATGAAATGCTGGGTTTTTCGCCAAGTGAATGACACTCTGACTATCACAATATAACACATACTTGTCCTGCTTTATTCTTATCTTTCCTAGGAATCGTTGCATCCACAACATCTCTTTACAAGCTTCTGTTGTAGCTATGTACTCTGCTTCTATTGTAGAGAGGACTACTATTCTTTGTAGCCTTGACACCCAAGATACTACTGCACCTGCAAATGTATACAAATAACCTGTAGTGGACTTTCTGGTATCCATATCTCCAGCCATATCTACATCTGTAAATCCTTCAAGCACAGTCTCATCATGACCAAAACATAAACAATAATGACTAGTACCCTTGAGATACCTCAAAATCCATTTTACTGCTTTCCAATGTTGTTTTCCTGGATTGGCAAGGAACCTACTCACTACTCCCACTGAATATGCAATGTCTGGTCATGTGCATACCATGGCATACATCAAAATGCCAACTGCTGAAGCATAAGGAATCTCGCTCATCTCTTCTTTCTCCTTGTCATCACTAGGACATAATTTAGTACTCAGCTTGAAGTGGGTTGCAAGGGGTGTACCAACTAGCTTGGCATCCTTCATATTAAACCCATCAAGCACCTTCTTGATATATTTTTCTTGTGATAGCCACAACCTTTTGTTTTTCCTGTCACGCATAATCTGCATGCCCAATATCTGTTGTGCTGGTCCCAAATCCTTCATTGCAAATTTGCTACCCAAATCTTTATTCAACCTATTAATCTTATTCTTATCATGCCCAACAATCAACATGTCATCCACATATAACAATAATATGATATACTTTCCTTGATCATACCTCTTGATATAGACACAATGGTCAGCTTCCAATCTTTGAAAACCATGTTCCAACATGAATGAATCAAATTTCTTGTACCATTGTCGAGGTGCCTGTTTCAACCCATGGAGACTCTTCTTCAACCTACAAACAAGGCCCTCTTTGCCTTTTACTATGAAGCCTTCTCGTTGCTCCATATAAATTTCTTCCTCTAATTCACCATGAAGGAATGCAGTTTTTACATCTAATTGTTCACATTCTAGGTCTAAAGCAGCAACTAGACCAAGAATGACTCTAATGGATGACATTTTAACAACAGGTGAGAAAATTTCAGTGAAGTCAATACCTTCTTTTTGGGAAAAACCTTTCACCACCAGCCTTGCTTTATACCTCTCCTTTTCATCACCTTTATACTTATTCCTTTACACCCATTTGTTTTGTAGAGCCTTTCTACCTTCTGGGAGGTTTACCAACTCCCAAGTTTTATTTTCCTACAAAGAGTTCATTTCTTCTTTCATTGCTTTCTTCCATTCTTTACTATGCTCGACTTTACAAGCTTCTTGAAAACAATTAGGTTCACCTTCATCAGTCAACAAAATATAGTTTGAAGGAGGATACCTTCATGAAGGCTTATGAGGCCTAGAAGATTTGCGAACCAATTGTGGTTGTGCATTATCAGGTTGAATCTCCTGTAAAGGTTCCTGCAAGATTCCTTCTTGTTGTTGTTCATCATTTTCCACTTGTTATTCTTCATGCTCCCGAATTTGTTGTTTGTTTTCTTGTATTGGTGGTATGTTTTCATGCTGCTCTATAAACCTGTCAATAACCTTCTTGACCTCAAACTCACCTATAGTCCTCTTGAACATTTCTGACTCATTAAATATACCATCCCTACTTCTAATAATTTTATGTTTGAATGGATCCCATAGACGATAACCAAAATCTTCATCCACATATCCCAAAAAAATGCATTTCATAGATTTATCATCTAGCTTAGTTCTATTTTCTTTGGGAATATGTACTAATGCTTCACATCCAAATATTTTCAAGTGAGAATAATTCAAATTCTTACCAGTCTAAACTTCTTCAAGGATACCACCATGCAAGGCTGTAGTTGGAGATCTATTTATGAGGTAGCAAATGCTCCTAACTGCTTCAGCCCAAAAATTCTTCTCCAAACCGGAATTGGACAACATACTTCACACCTTTTCCATAATGGTGTGATTCATCCTTTCTGTGACACCATTCTGTTCAAGAGTACCAGGCACAGTCTTCTCATGCTTTATGCCAAACCTGTTACAATATTCCTTAAATGCATTTGAGCAATATTCTCCACCATTATATGTTCTTAAACACTTCAACAATTTGTTAGTTTCTCTTTTAACAGCAACATGGAATTTTTGAAATATTCCAAACACTTCACTTTTACTTTTCATAGGATATGCCTAAACCTTCCTAGATGCATCATCTACAAATGTTACAAAATATGATGCTCCTCCTAATGATTTGATGTTAACAGGCCCAAACACATCTGAGTGTACCAATTCTAACACATTTTTTTCTGTCATGGCCACCTCTAAGGAATGAAACCCTTCTTTGTCTACCATATATACAATGCTCACAAAGATCAAGATTGTAGGATTTCAAATTTAGTAATAAATTTTTACCAACAAGGATTTTTAAGCCCTTCTCACTCATGTGACCCAAACACTTATGCCACAGATATGTTGAATTCCTTCTTTTGTGACAGCAGCCAAATCTGATTTTCCTATCAGTGTCTTCAATGTGTATAATGTTCCTATCTTGGGTCCTTTGGCCACGACCAGTGCACCTTTGCTAATTTTCCAGCCTCCTTTTCCAAAGCTTGTTGAATAGCCTTCATCATCCAGTCATCCCATACAGATTAAACTCATGCGCATTTCTGGTACATGCCTGACCTGTTTCAACAATATATCTTGTCCATCTTTCATCTTGATCTCGACATCTCCCACTCTAACAATACTGCAAAAATGATTATTCCCTGAATGCACTCTAACATAATCACCAAGATTATATGAAACAAAACTATCTTTGCATGGGGTTACATGGTGAGATGCCCCAGAGTCAAGGATCCAATCAAAGCTACTACTAGATGTATGTACACATGCATCCTCTACTGAAACAGTAAACAACACATCACCATTTGTGGCTACAGCAGTAGTCTCACCTTCATTTGTGCTGGATGACTTGTGATTTGTACTGGACGGTCTCTGATCCTTTTTTCCTTTCTTCCAGAATTGACATTCTTTCTTAATGTGCCTAGGTTTGCAACAATGAAAACAGATGATTTTTCCTCTCCTTGATTTTGATCGGCCTCTCGATCTTAATCGCCCTTGCCGGCCTCGATCCATTCTCCTACCACAATTAGCTAGAGCTAGAGCCTCTCCTCCCTAGTTTTACGCAATTGACTTGCGTTGCAGCTCCTCATTCATTAAACTGTTGCTGACATCATCAAACTTCAGGGTCCCTGTAGTTGTTGAAGTACTCATAGCTACAATTAAATTTTCCCAACTGTCTGGCATAGAACACATTAGCAAAATAGCTCTAATTTCATCATCTAAAATGATTTTAACAGAGGCAAACTGATTAGTAATAATATTTAATGCATTCAAGTGCTCAGCAACTGAAGCACCCTCCTTCATTTTGAGATTATAAAGATTCTTCATCAAGAACACTTTGTTTGATGTCGTGTTCTTCTCATATAGATCATGGAGCTTCTTCCATAATCCTTCTGCCATCTTTTCTCCAGACACATTGAAATAAACATTCTTTGCTAAATATTGGTAGATTGTTGCAATCGCCTTTCGATCTAGCTTATTCCACTCTTTATTTGTCATCGATGAGGGTTTCTTTGTTGTGCCCTCAATCGGAAAATATTGATCCTTTAAAATCAGTATATCCTCCATCTGTGATTTCCATAAGGCGAAATTAGCCCCGCTCAACTTCTCCATATCTATAACTAGGCTGAAGCAGTCAGGGTCGCTTGCTACCTCATAAATAGATCTCCAACTACAACCTTAGATGGCAGTATCCTTGAAGAAGTTTGGAGTTTCTAGATCATTCAATATCTCGATCTGAATCACATACACGATTCTAGATCCTTCTTCAGCCTCTACAAATTTGTAATTTCTCTAGCCAAGGAATGCAAGCCAAATCCCAAGCCTGTTATGTAATGCTAAGTGATTTATGTTCTCCAATGATTTTTTTATCTATTTCGTTGTTTCTGACTGGGTAATCTTGTTGTTTCTCCATTTTTTTGTCTCTCTGAATTCTTCTCTGATATTGTTGTCTAAGTCTCTGAGTATGAATCCGTTGTGAGTTATGTATGCTCTGGTCTAACAACTGGTATCAGAGCTAGGGTCGAATATCCACTGTGCAAGCCGCTTAGTGCCATCACCTTGCTCTGGCAGCGTTCATTAAAATGTTGGTTGTTACCTCTAGAGCTATTGAAGGATTTGTCCAGGAAATAGCTGAGGAACACTGGAACTAAAAGACAATTGCTGCAAGAAAAACAAGGTCGTGGACCTATGTTGAAACGTGTTGTTGGAGTTTGAAACATGGAGATCTGTACGTGTTGTTGGAGTTTGAAACGTGGAGATCCGTGGAGTTTGGAGTTGAAACGTGGTGTTCATAAGTTTTTTTTACATCAATCTTGCACGTATACGTCAAGTTTTTTCTCAAACCAACATATGTATGTGTGAAATGTGAAAAGGTTAAAACATTATATATGTTTTTATATTTATTATGAAACATATATAATTATATGTTGGAATTTTGAAAAGTATATTTTAAAAAGAAGCTGAAATTTTGAAAAAGGTATTTTAAAAGGAGAAAGGTTATTATTACTAACTTTTAAAGAGTCATAATTAAAGTTTTATTTTTAAGTGGATTTTTTTGTGTTTTGGGGCATGAATTTGATTGAAAATGGAGAAACAACAAGATTACTCAATCAAAAATAGCAGAATAGATAAAACAATCACTGGAGAACAGAAATCACTTAGCATTACATAACAGGCTTGGGCTTTGGCTTGCATTCCTTGGCTAGAGAAATTACAAATTTATAGAGGCTGAAAAAGGATCTAAAATCATGTATGTGATTCAGATGGAGATCTAGAATGGTCTAGAAACTAATGGCGGTGTAGAAAGATCTAGAATTCTGGAGATCTAGAAACTAATGGCAGTGTAGAAGAATCTAGAATCCTACATATGATTCATGAATTTGACTTCACACTTAACATTAACCCCATTAGTTTATCTTTTTGGTTAATGATCTAAGTCCCTGTATCCTACATTTTCTTATTTTGATTTAATATTTTGGTAAACTTTTTCTTAATATGATTTAATATTTTGGTTAAATTTCTTCTCAAGTTGATTTAATATTTTCCTTAAAGATTAATAGTTATGTGCGAGAAGTTTCAATTTTAATTTCCTCTATTTGTTTAGTGTTTTCATTAATTATTTATATGTCTATACAATATTTATTAATTTTATTTTATATTTTGAAAAAGTTTATTCATAAATAGTTTTTTATTCCATTACATATGGTTTTTGACTTTTGAATAATGTTTATATGAAGTTTATTTTCCTTTAAATATTTTTTTAAAGTGAATATCTTTAGAATATCTCATAGTTGATATTTATAATAAAAATTTTTTTTTGTAATGATCCCCTTAGTTTTCATGAAATATGTATTTTTCATTAAAATAATCATGACTAATATGTATTTATAAAATAATAATAATAAACAACTCAATACCATAGATGGATATTTAATCACCTTCCAATGTTGGATCCTTTTTGGTTAGATAAATTTCCTTTACATAGTCTTTGTATTTCAGGTGAGCCATTGAATAACGATCCATAAAAAGTTTAAATTTCCATTTAAATATCCTTTTAAAGTGAATACGTTTTAGAATGTCTTATTTGGTTTAATATTTTGGGATAGAGGCTTCTTTTGCAATGAAATTATTTTCCCAAATTTCATAAACTAATCATAAAATATTTGTTCTTCAATAAAATAATTATGACTAATATATATTTAAAAAAATAATAATGAACAACTCAATACCATAATAGATTTTTAATTACCTTGGGATGTTTGATCTCTTTATAGATAGATAAATTTCCTTTACATAATCAAATCCTTTGTATTTCAAGTAAGTCATCCTTCCTTGCCTTCATAATTCAAGTGAACATCCTTTCTCACAAGAAATTTTAGTAATGATTTGAAAGTATATAAAACTTGTAAGATATTAATATATCATGGATAAGTCATTTTTAGACATAGAAACGTTTGGTATATTTTTCATGATTATTATGTTATAAATTTTATATTGTTTATATTTTAGGAAAATTAGTGAAAATGGTTATATAGAAATTATTTATTTCAATCAATTTTAATTAGATTTTTTAGCCTAAATTTAATTTTATTTTGTTACTTTTATAAAATCACTATTTTAATTTTTTTCCAATGATTAATTTTATATAATTGTATTATTCTAATTTAAAATGATATCAATATTAATACATTTACAAATTTAAAAAATAAAAGGAACCCATCCTTTTTTAAGAACTGATTAATAATCAACAGTATGGATTGATGGAAGAAAAAAGAGAGCCTTGGATGACTCTCCAAACCTACGAGAAGAAAACAAGATCTAAGTTGCAGAGGATTACTCGATGAAATTCTCGAAATTAGAATGAAGGAATAAAAACATTGAACCATAAATAATGGAGGGAAACTTTGATCGAGTAAAAGAGAATTCAAATATTATGATAAAGGGGAAAAGGCATTTCAAAAATAGGCACAAAGGAACCAATCCAGTACACCTTCAAATTCTGATTAATTGACACTTTATTCAGGATTTGATTACTGATTGGTATCGGCTACTGTGCCGTGAATCATTCCCCGTGATCGTTAAGGAAAAATATGGAGGCAATGAAAAATAAATATTGCATCTCATATCTGTGCCTCGCTGTTCTGGTAGCAACAGTTTTGCATGTTATGCTCAGAGAACATTTGGCTCAGTAATGACCATGCTTATTTCTGCCTCATTCTCTCTTAGATTTGTAAATATGACTTATTAAATTTTGATGGGCCCAGAGAAACTTGAAGAGACATGACTTTTTGTTCTCAGGGTAAAAAAATATTTACACACATTTTAAACAACCATGTTTCTTTTTCTAGCATGGACCTTATGTTTTCAAGTGTGGTTTTTTGAAATTAGAGGCATATGACTTAGTGGATTATGATCGTAATTTTTGTTGGGATTTAAAATTGTTTTATTTGAAAAATACTGTGTGTAAGTTATATCATGATATTTGTATATAGTGTATATAATATTATATTATGTGAATTTATATTAAGGGATATATTTTGAGGAAAAAATTACATAATATACTGAGCCTATAATAAGGGTGAAAGATTTTTATATTAGTATGTATAAAAAATGGAACTCAAAAGTAATGATATAAAAAGATATAAAAAATGGATTCCTCCCATATCTAGTGAAAGTATGGATTTTTTTTTAATTGAGAAGGTGTATTGGGTTTCTATTGGTAGGAGATTAAATGATGTAATTTTTAAAAGTATTTTCCAAATATGTAGTCAAATTAAGAATATTGTTTAGGATGTCATGAATGCACGTGATATGTGAGAAGTTAGTGAAGCTCCATGGCAGAATGATACCTGTTAATTGAAGCACGCCACATGAGAATGACACTTGTTTCTCTACATCTAAAATAGAGAATGGCACTTGTTTCTTTGTAGAGACTTGTGAAATTATACATCCTTATATAAAATGGATAATGGAAAAGTTGAAAATAGAGTTGAAAGTAAATTCAGTTGATTTGTAGATAATTTTTGTGAGATTTAATTTTCAAATCATTAATTCAAATCTCCAATTGATTAAAATGAAAGTAACTTTAATTGATTTTTGTGAAGTTTAACTCAACCCAACCTCCCAAAATCCAGGTCACCACATCAACCCTATCTAGATTTTGAAAAAAAAAAAAAAAAAATTCTACAACCACGATACTAAGACTACAGGCCTAAAATAAGCCTGGGGAGGTGCTTCAAGGAAGCAGTGGTGCATCAGGATTGAGATAGCAGATACAAAATTTGGGTGAAGGATGCCAAAGGGATATCAGCGCCATGAGTGTCTACCGCTCATCCTTCATCTCAACGTGAAATTCAATAACATGATTGTCTCCTGCTTATTCAAATGGAAAGCTCACGCTGAACTACTTTCTTCATTTCAAAATTTCTCCGTCTAACATTGTATTGGTAACAACATATATACCACTTCGTTGGTAAAATTCCTTTTCGCGCAAAGACATTTTCAATACGCCCGCAACGCAAAACAAAACGTAATAGATTGGAATTTTTGTTTGGATGTCTCCTCACAAAACAAAACGTAAGAGACTTGAATTCTTTTCATGTCTCGTCACAATACAAAACGTAACATGTTATTTGATATATTACCCATTAATGAGACAATGTTTACTGATATTTTGGTATTTCATGTTTTGGTATGTTTTTATAACAAGTGAACAGGTTGAAAATAACAAAATTGCATTTTAGGTGGGTAAATTGTTTTTCTATTTAACGTTGGACTATATTGGACTTGACACAACCCAGTTGCCATAAATTGCATTTATAAAAATTGGTTTATAGTGTGGGAATAAGCTCAGTTATTGCTATAGCCTTAATTGTGAAATCTAAGTGACAAGAGTGAAGTTAAGTATTTGACTTTGACTTTTGATCTCCTATCAATATTTGTAAGTCTATAATTACTACAAATATGTTAGTTACCAATCAATTGTTTGGTTTGGCTCTTGTCCTCCTAAGTCTATATTCACTACAAATGTCTATAATCACTACAAATATGCTAGTTATTCTAGGAGGTATCTGGTATCATTTTTGACAATGACCTTTTGTGAAGATTAAGTTCCATGGTTTTACATTCTCTATCCCAATCATAATCTCCCTATCCTTCCTACCCTAAAAGGCTTCCCTTTTGTCCCCTCTTGGCTTGTTCTAACTCATTGGGCAAACATGAGTATTTTCCATGTGTGATTTCGTGGAGTTGACATATATCCCTTCTAAAATAAAAGTAAAACTCTTTAACTTAAAAACAATATCGGATATATATATATAATATATATATTATATATATATATATTACCTTCTTAATAAGAGTGATAAAAGAAGATGTGTAATTCATTCAATTTTAATATACCAGTATACATCTATTTTAACTCAGGATCTACAATAGGGATCAAATTTCTTTTCACTTTAAAAAATGTTTGCATCTCAAGAAATTGATTCTTCTTAATACTTGGTAGACCTTGAATTAAGATGGATCTAGCTCCTTTAATTATTAATTATAATTATTTATAGTTATATAATATAAATATAATTATTAATTTTATGTTTTTTATTTTACTTCAAGTCAAAATGTTAAAGATTACAACATCTCTACCATGCTAGGATCAACAATTTACATAGGAGTTATGTTTACTTATGAACCTCAAATATAAAGAATTTTTTTAATAAAGAGTGAATTGGGTGAGAAGAAATCTTGGATAAAATATAATATTAGAAAATTTATTACCACCCCATCCAATAAAAAGTGCCCATGGGGATAATACTAATTAAAATGTAATATTGTTACATTTTACCTAATATTTCCCATCACACATCAGCCTAAATATTACATTTTACTCAATATTTCCCCTCACCCCTACTAATTATATAATTGAGTTTGTTTCATTTCAAACTTAAAATATAAATAAATTTACAATAAGTAGACTAATTGTTGAAAATGCAACAAGATGATGGAGCTTAGTGAAAAGAAGCCATCTTCACTAAGTGGGCCCGCAGCCTAATTTTAGCGCAAAATCTATTTTTAGACATATGGATCATGGTCTATAAGTTGCAGGATGCTATTTATGGATGATTGGTCATGTTGGTAAAAATAGATGGACCTATATTTTTAGACATATGGGCGGAGTCTATTTTTAGACTGCCAGTCCAAAAATAGAACAGTCGAATATTATTAGCTCTTAATAATATTTGGACTATAAACATTATCTTATCCTCTTGCAGCACTTCAGTTCGAGCTACAGATGTGGCACATGCAACTGCCAAAAGGAAATACGCTTTTCCTATGCGTTAGTTGAGCTATTGCATGATGGACTTCAGTTAGAACTCAAGTGATTAAGTTTGATGGAGTTGATTGAGGAGTTGATGGAGTTGTGTTCAGTTTGACTTAGTTGAACTAGTTGTATTTAGTCTAACTGACAAATACACTAATGATGAGTGGTGTGAATTAATTACTAATTAATTCACTAATTATTAACTCATAAATCAACTAAAGAATACATCAGTTAACTCAGTGCATGGACAGTTCAGTGGAGACAAGTGTTAGAGGTGGGTGAAAGGGTGAGACTACTATCAGTTGTGACTATAGTTGTGCATGAAATTTGCACAATCATTGATTGAGATTGCCAATGAGGATTGCGTAGTACAAGCCAAGGGGATTCGAACTTGGATCTCATCTATTCTCAACTTGGATTGCATAATAGAGGCAGGCAAACAGTGGAGGAGATTTGAACCCATGACTTATTCATATCTGAGCTAGTTTTGTGTGTAGCATGTGGAGATAGTACTGAGTACTTGTGAGGAGTATTGTACTATGTATTGTTACATGTTCTTTTCATTATAATATACAGATAGTTGGGGGTTTTCAGTTGTATGCTTTCCCCATTACATACTATGTTGATATGTGTGATTGATGTTTCAATATGCGCATGTGATTGTTTTTTTTTAATTCCGCAAATTTATGATCAATGGTAGAGGAGGTTATGTATTATGCATGCATTCCGCAAATAGTGTATAATCAGGATAATCTCTGTGAATAAGTGTTATATTATTAAAATTTCTACATGGTATCGGAGCAAAGTTGACCATCAGATCTATTATTCAAAAAGTGATTACATTTTATTTCTTCAGGCAGAGTCTGTAATCGGGCCAGGTAGCCTCTGGATTCATCTTTCTTTTGGAAGGTGAGATATCCAGTAAATGCCCATACAGTCAATCTCTGTACGAGAAATACTTTGTTCTCACGAATTTTAGATCAGAAGCAGTTGAGTTTTGAGCTAGTGGAATTCGAATTTGCAGCAGTGTTTTCTTGGTGTCAAAGTTGAAATGTCTTTCAACGGATTGCGATTGGAGTATGCCCTTGAAGGCAGCTCAAATTATATTGCATGGAAAGACAAGATGGAGGTGGTGTTAGATGACAATGGGTTGAAGGAGTTCATAGATGCTGAAGTCCCAAAGCCTACTGATGCTGCTCAAGTTGAGGCTTGGCAAAATAAGACAACAAAGTGTCGAAGGATTTTGTTGGAGGGCGTGAAGTATCACATTGTATCCAACCTGCATGGAAAGGCTTCTCCATACTTGATGTGGAAAGTGTTGACAGATTTATTCCAAAGCAAGAGCGACCGGAGGAAGTTGGTGCTCAAGGATAAACTCAGAAACATTAAGTGTGAGAAAGGAGACAGTATGCCCAAGTATCTCATGAAGTTCACCCAATGCCAGGATGAGCTAGGAAGTGTGGGGGTGACTGTCGATGATGAGGACTTGGAGAGCTTCACTCTCCTTGGTCTTCCGAAGAGTTGGCATTCCTATCAAGACTCTGTCAATGGTCGGGAGAAATTGCCAGGATGGGAGAGACTTTGGTCTGATCTTGTACAAGAGGAGATCAGGCAGAATACCAGGGACGGATCTTCATCAAAGGCATCTGATGAAGAAGATTGCGCTTTGGCTGCCAAAGCAAAGAAGGGGAAGAACAAGAAATCTTATCATTCCGGTGCGAAAGGCAAGAAGTAGGACATGTCCAAGGTGAAGTGCTTTCACTGTCACCAGCACAGACATTATGCCACAAATTGTCCGCAGAAGAAGAAAAATAAGCAAGTTGCTGGATCTGCAGCGGGAGAGGCCTTAGCCTCGCAGTTTGAGCTAGATTTTTCGCTGATCGCATGCTTGGTATCAAGTGTGATGGGATCGGTACGGTTCTTGGACAGTGGTGCTTCTTTTCACATGACAGGAGATCGAGATTTGTTTTCTGATCTGGATGAGAAAGATCTTGGAGTGCACTTCAGGATAGGTGATGATGGTAGATACAGTGCAACCGATATCGATACCATTTCCTTTGAGAGGGGGTCTGGTAAACCCTTCATGTTGAAGGAAGTAATGCATGTTCCAGGATTGAAGAAGAATCTTATCTTTATGGTGATGTTAGAAGACAAGGGATATGATGTTGTCTTCAGCGAGGGAAAGGCTTTCTTGCGCAGTAAGACAACTAGAGAAACCCAGAAGATAGGGGTTCAAGTCAAGAACCTTTATCAATTGCATGTAGATGGATACGTAGCAATGGCATGCAAGGTAGAAGGAGTGGTGAGATAGGATGATGGTGAGCTATGGAATTGAATATTGGGCCACCTTCACCATGGAGCTTTGAAGATATTGCAAAAAATTTCTACTGGGCTTCCTAAAGGCACACTTGCGCAGTCAGATCAGTGCAAAGGGTGTACTTTGGGAAAATTTGTGAAAGCCACCTTTCACGAAGGATAGTCATGCCACGACGATCCTTGAGAGAATTCACATAGACGTGTGAGAGAATTCACATAGACTTGGCATGAGTACACCCGAGGAGGCTTATTCTAGTAAGAGGCCTGATATTTCCCATTTGAGGATTTTTGGTTCTCCTGTTTACATGCATGTGATGAATGATGCTAGGAAGAAGCTAGAGCCGACCGCAGAGGTTGGGATATTTGTGGGGTACACTAATACGCCCCACAACTATCGTGTGTATTTTCCAGACAGTCGCAAGACTGTTGTGTGATGGGATATCAAATTTCAGGAGGAGAAAGCCATGAAGTGTTCGCTTGAGAGGGAGCCACACTTGCATGTAGATGAGGAGCTATTAGTTCCTAAGGATGAGCTTCAGGATGTGGATCAGCCACAAGATGAAGTTCATGGAGTGGAAGAGACCACTCATGCAACGCCAACCATTGGAGGGAGAAAGCGCACTACAGAAGCTGAGCGACTGGCTCAAGATACAGAGAAGGTTATAGGACCACCTACAACATAGTGCAGATAGAGACAGTCACCTGATCGGTACACTGGATACATGGCTCTTGTGAGAAAATGTGTCATGACTGAGCCATCCTCTTTCGAGGAAGCTATGGAGGATCCCGCATGGGTAGATGCCATGGTGGAAGATTATCAGAAATAGTGAATGGGAGATTGTCCCAAGATCGGAGGGGAAATCAGTTGTGGATTCGAGATGGATCTACAAAGTGAAGCAGGAAGCTGACGAGAGTGTGGAGAAGTACAAGGCAAGATTTGTTGCCTGAGGCTTCTCACAGATAGAGGGGATTGATTATGAGGAGACCTTTGCACCTGTCACAAGGCATTCTTCCATACAGATGATTCTTTCTCTCTCAGCGCAGATGGGGTAGCACATCCATCAGATGGATGTGAAGACTATGTTCCTCAATGGAGTCATTGAGGAGGATGTGTACATAGAGCAGCCCGAAGGTTTCGAGATCTTCAGCAGCGAGTCGCATGTGTGCAGGCTCAAGAGAGCGCTGTATGGGTTGAAATAAGCACCTCGTGCTTGGTACACACAGATAGACTGTTATTTCACCGGACTTGGATTCTCTAAGAGTGAGGCAGATCCTAACCTATACCAGATTGTGTTGGAGGATAAGTTGCCGATCATTGTACTTTATGTAGATGATTTGATTTTGACGAGAGATGAGTTGTTGATACTTTCATGCAAGGAGGATCTTACTAGAGAGTTTGAGATGAAGGACTTGGGCCTCCTTCATTATTTCCTGGGATTGGAAATTTGGTAGCGCAGTGATGGAATATTTGTTTCTCAGGGTAAGTATGCTCGGGAGATACTAGAGAAGTTCACCATGCAGGGCTGCAAGCCTGTTGATATTCCTCTTCCTGGAGGTTGGAGGAAGGAGGATGCTACTTCAGCGGAGGTAGTGGATGCCACTGTTTATCGATAGTTGGTGGGGTCGCTTATGTATCTAGTCAATACATGACCCGATATATGCTATGCTGTTAACTAGCTTTCACAAGCTATGATTAAGCCAACCAAGCTCTTCTGGAAGGAAGGCAAGCATGTATTGCGCTATCTCAGAGGCACATCGGGATATGGATTGTGGTACAGATAGGAGGATGAGGTGAAGTTATGTGGCTTCAAGGATGCAGATTGGGTAGGGAGCCCAACGGATAGAAAGAGCACATTTGGAGGGATCTTCAGTATCAGGTCGACAATAGTTTCTTGGTACAGCAGGAAGCATAGATCTGTGGCACTCAGTTCAGCAGAGGCCAGGTATGTGGCAGCAAGTTTGGCTGCATGTGAGGCTATATGGATGAGGAAGATCCCGGTTGGGTTGTTCGGGTCACACTTGGAGCCTACTGTGATTTATTGTGATAACTAGAGTTGCATTAAACTCTCGGCTAATTCAGTATTTCATGATAGATCCAAGCACATCGACATCAGGTACCATCATATCAAAGATTGTGTGCAGCGGAGAATCATGTTACTTTCATACATTCCCACGGAGGATCAGGATGCTGATATCTTGACGAAGGCGCTCACCAGGAGAAAATTCGAATGCCACAGAGGCAGGATAGGGGTTGCAGATAATCCATATCTTGTTGAGAGGGAGTGTTGAAAATGCAACAAGATGATGGAGAGCTTAGTGAAAAGAAGTCACCTTCACTAAGTGGGCCTGCAAGCTATTTTTGGCGCAAAGTTAGACTATGTATATTTTTAGACATATGGATCATGGTCTATGAGTTGCAGGATGCTATTTATGGATGATTGGTCATGCTGTTAAAAATAGATGGACCTCTATTTTTAGACATATGGGCGGAGTCTATTTTTAGACTACCAGTCAAAAATAGAACAGTCGAATATTATTAGCTCTTAATAATATTTGGACTATAAACATTATCTTATTCTCTTGCATCACTTCAGTTTGAGCTATGGATGTGGCACATGCAACTGCGAGAAGGAAATACGCTTTTCCTATGGGTTAGTTGAGCTATTGCATGATGGACTTCAGTTAGAACTCAAGTGATTGAGTTTGGTGGAGTTGATTGAGGAATTGATGGAGTTGTGTTCAATTTGACTTAGTTGAACTAGTTGTATTTAGTCTAACTGACAAATACACTAGTGATGAGTGGTGTGAATTAATTCACTAATTATTAACTCATAAATCAACTAAAGAATACATTAGTTAACTCAGTGCATGGATAGTTCAGTGGAGATAAGTGTTAGAGGTGGGTGAAAGGGTGAGACTACTATGAGATGAGATTTGAACAATCATTGATTGAGATTGCCAATGAGGATTGCGTAGTACAAGCCAAGGGGATTCAAACTTGGATCTCATCTATTCTCAACTTGGATTGCGCAGTAGAGGCAGGAAAACAGTGGAGGATATTTGAACCCATGACTTGTTCAGATCTGAGCTAGTTTGTGTGTAGCATGTGGAGATAGTACTGAGTACTTGTGAGGAGTATTGTACTATGTATTTTTACATGTTCTCTATCATTATAATATACAGATAGTTGGGGGTTTTCAGCTGTATGCTTTCCCCATTACATACTGTGTTGATATGTGTGATTGATGTTTCAATGTGCACATCCGATTGTTTTTTTAATTCCGCAAATTGATGATCAATGGTAGAGGAGGTTATGTATTATGCATGCATTCCGCAAATAGTGTATAATCAGGATAATCTCTGTGAATAAGTGTTATATTATTAAAATTTCTACAAACTCTTAGCCAACACTTAGCGAATTATCTAGCTCTCCAAGTCCCTATTTCCTTGCTCAATTCCTATGCTTGATTAGCCTATCTTAAAGGGAAACCAGTGCATCCAAAACTGCACCTTCCCTTCAAGGACCAGTTCCTAATTGCATGCACCATCTGTACAACTCATAAATTTATACAACAAATAGTGCATTGTCCCTGCACTCTGGTCTCAACTGGGTCTTTCTCAGAATTGACATGCATGAGTTTCTGATGAGGGAACCTTCAGTTAACTGGAGTAGCACTGGTTAATGCATTAGTGCACCAACTAACTATTAACTCACTATTAGTTCCTCAAACAGTTTGGAACTAATTTAACTGGACATAACTCAGTGAACCAGGTTAACTAATTATAACTCATACTTAACTCATCCTGGACCCCTATAAGATAGGGAGAACATATACATGACTTCAGAAAGACTTCCAACTCAAAATTCCTAAGTTAACTAAGTCAATTCACTCTAGTTAACTATTACAAGTTTCTATGAGAATAAAATTTGATTTTAATTCTCAGTTTAATTCAAGGACAAATTAAACTGGAATTTTTGGATTCTATTTTTATCATTTCTTGTTTCTATTTTCAACAACACATCTCGGTACTACTTGAATAAGCGGATAAAGGATTGCTACTCTTGTGGTGTAAAACAAGTGCTAAGATTGACACATTTAGATGCTTTTATGTTCCCAAGTTAATCTGTTTGTGCAACAATGTGGAACTGTGGGTCTTAGCATTGACAAGTCCTCAAAAATGATTTTGTAGGTCATACAACTTCTCCAATGATACCACACCCTTGGGAATGAGGTTTCCTTTACTTGCACTGGATGCATCATGCAATGCCTTTTCGTTCTCGTGCTCATTGATCATTGCATCTTTAAACAGATCAGCATTCGCCATGAAGCACTATATCTCTTATTGATAACTTTTAGGATGAGGTGACACACAATGTATGGTATTGTGTACTTGTCACACCACAATTTCTGACTCACCTACTGCTTTCATGATGGCAACATTGAGGTCAATGGCTCTTTGCAAGCCCAAGATGAATGCTTTATACTCTATAGTGTTGTTTGTGCACTCAAATTCCAAGTGGCTAGAGATCAAATGCTTTCTCTCTAGCGGGTCTATTGAAACACAACCAACTCCAGAGTCCTCCTGCATTTTGGAACCATCGAAGTACAAGGTCCACATATCATATGTGCAGGGACTGGGAACTACACAAGTACTAGTACTACTACTACTAACTATACAAAGGTCATTATCAATAGTTGGACTAGGAAGGAGATCCAACTGTGTATCTGGTGGGACTGAAGATGGTTGTGCAAGATAACACCCCAGTTGGGTTTCCAGGAAGCGATTTTTGAAAAGTAGTTTCACGAAAGCCATCAATTCATTTTTCCCATTCAAGGGAGTGACATTGTGTTTCACGTATGTTTCTGAATCGACCCAGATATGCTTATTTCTTTCTTTATATGAAATCCATATATGTGACCAGTCCATGGAAAAGTACCCTTATAGCTTGCTAGGCTAGTCTTTGCTCCACAACACTCCATATGATTCTGGAATGTCCACAATCACTATGTTGATACATTGGTGGAACTATCTATCAAATGATAAATGGATGTTGACATCTCTGAGTTCACCAATCGTATGGACGTGAGTTCTATTTAGCTGAATAATCTATGCATCTGTTTTGTCCCACTTTGTGTTGATCTTCTTGGCAACAGATAATGGCATTACGTTCATTGATGCACCAGAATCAATCAAACAGTTGTGTACATTGAAATTAAATGTTTCAAAAGTTAATAAAAAAGATGGGCAGAGAGTATTTCATCCATTTTTAAAGCATTATGTACAGATTCGAGAGAACCAGAAGACTTACCAGATCTCTTTCATGAAGAGGTATCATTACCTGTGGAGGTTTTCCCAAGTGCTTGTAAGAGAATGTCCTACTGCCTTGTGATCTTTGTTAACTCAAACATTGAAATGTTCACATGAACCTTCTTCATGTCTTCAACTATGTTGTAGTCCATAGCAGAAAGAATGGCTGAAGTGTCTAGGGATGTAACTTGGTTTGTGGATTCTAGAGTGATGGTTCTTTCCTTACTGCTCATGGAAGCACTTTTCGTTGAGACTATTTTCCCAGACATTCTTTGAGTGTCCTGCGTTGAGTTTACTGGTGGGTTGATTTTCCTTAATGGATTTTCTTTAAAATTTTGCTTTGACAACTTGAATGTAGTGGATGGCCCTTGGCTTCTTAGGTTATATCAGTTTATCTGCTTCTAGGTTAGATCGTCACTCAGAGGCCGCTTATTGGCAATTCTCTTTTTGGTTATGAGTATACAGCTAAACATGTTTCCTACATGCCCAACACTTGGAGTTTCATCAGCCACAACAACTTCTTCCTTTTGTTCTATAGGCTTAGTCTGCTCCTCAACCATAACCGCATCAACAATATGTGTATCAAGCATGCTCATGACCTAATTCCACTATGGGCATGTTTTCTCTGAATGGTGTTCTTGATGATACAAACAATATTGGTCTGTGCCCAATTTTTCAATATTCAATAAAATATTGAAGCTCTTCACAGACTTTGTCGGTTGATTATTGCTATTGCCAAAAGTCGCGATCCTTCTGAATAGGTTGAATATGGGAGGTTTACTGCTCACGGTGGTCTCACTTGACCTCTATTTCAGCTCTACCATCTCATTCAACAAGGTATTGATAAGATAGGTCAAGATTTCAAGATCATATGGTTCTTTCTCTATGGCCCTACTCACAGAGGCCTAAGACCTCTTACCCGTGTCTTAGGAGTATTTTTTGGTTCATCATCTGAAATGAATTTGATTTCAAGCAATTTCTTCTCAACAATGATAACCTCTTCATAATTTTACGTTAGTGTTTGTTTCAGAGTTCGCTTTACAAATTTTGCAATGTTTATTGGAAAGACAGAAGTGTAGTAATATATTGTGACTGAGTCATGAGGTTTCAAGTTTTCTAGATTTTTTTTCAAGATGAGGTTGAACCTATGATTAAAATCCTTCACTTTATCCTTTTGCATCTTGATATTACCAAACTCTTTCAATGACATGGTGGGGGTCTTATCATCAAAAAATATTTCAAGGAAGATCTTCTTAAACCCCCTCCAATTTTGGTTAGATTTCGGAGGAACGCTGTGATACCATTCAACCTCTCTACCATCCAAGGTACATGGAAAAATTCTACATGCAACATCATCGTAATGTACCTCAAGTGTTTACAAATGTAGATAAAATTTGTCCAGATGGTCTTCAACCTTCACTGTGTTATCAGGGCCATACTTCGTTAAGAGCTTCTCCAAATGCTTTGGCATATTGTGTAGAACACCCAAAAGTGCAAGTGGGAACTAAGTCATCCAATCCATATTTTGGTCTACCATGTCTTCTTCTTTGTTGTCCTCCTCTTCTTTGTCAGAATCTGATGGATATTTTTCCTCTTCCTCTTCTCCGCTTGACCCCCTGAAAGTTGTGTCTGAGGGTAGAATGTTATCTACGTCACCATCGTGAAAAGTGGAGGCTCTTCTTTCCTTTCCACATAGTCTAATGATTTTTCAAGAGTGGCAAGAACCACGTCTTCAAGAGTAGAAACTACTATCCCTATGGGGGTGGTCTTATTCTTCTTCGGAGAATATGGAAGACTGGTTACTCCTGGGATAAAACCAACACCTTTTGCAAATTGATGGGCTATAGGGCGAATGGCCCGAATCTGATCATATGGGATTTCACGTTCAAGCTTGGGTTGAGAAGAGTCACCAACTTCAGAAGTGTGAGTAGGGAGGTGCAATGAACATTGCTGCCTTGACAAGGAGATGGGATGATGGGGTTAGTGGGGTTATTAGCCATAAAACACTAGCTTCCCTCCTTCTAGTGCCAAAAATGTTGATGATGCTGGACCTGCCAACATTCAGGGGATCTCCTCGATGTGAAGTTCCAAATAGAATTCACACCATTTGGTGTAGGAGTCCCATCCATTACAAAGGCCTAGTTTCCGAATTATTGAAGGTTTGCCTTGGCTCTTACTATCAACAAGAGAGAGAAATGCAATGGTATCTTCAAAAAGCAAGAAGGTGTGGTTGGTGAGTGTTCAGTTGAAATTGTGTGAAGGTTCTTCTACCACAAAGGGGGAGAAAAATGAGCCTCTAAGTGAGAGTTAATAGTACCACCCAAGAAAAGACAGACATGAATGAGAAGGGTCCATCTAACATTCAATGGAATAGTCCACAATGGATGCGACAATCGTTACAACCAAAAAGTAAAGAAAGACCCGTGTAATATCCAACAGAATAGTCCACAAGGATGGGACAACAATAAAAACCATTACAACATATTCTAAATAATATAAGTACTAAAATAATTGAAATAGTTCAAATATCTTAGCACATGTGAAAGAAAACATGAAATACAAACATCCACATAACAATCTTACAAACATTCATAGTCCATGCATGAAGAACATACTGGCCTTGAAAGCTTCTGTTATAAAGTAAAAGTTCCAAGACACATGTTTATAATGTACATCACTAGCTCCAATAGTGGAGCATTGAAGCCACTCTTTGCTCCTCAAAGATCTGGATGATTTCTCTAATGCCTTGCGGGAGGAGCCAAGGTGAAAAGCCATTTGCTCATACAATGACGGAGTATATATAACCAAGGGTGACTCTTTGATTACCTTCATGACTATTTGACTTCCTATGACTTTTAAACTTACATGACTCTTTACATTCCATGTGTTTCCTTTGGAATTCCACTTTACAATACATTTGAATACAATATACATGATCCACAATAGTGATGTGGCATATGACCACTCATGACATGACACTGCTTGATGATGTGGTAATTTCAAGTTACTGTTACTGCTAAGTGATGGATGTCTTCTTATAGATGCTTTCTCTTCACCTCTATTTGGCTTGGTGAAGCATAATCTTCAATGATATTTAGTCTTGGATGGTGGTCACAAAATTGTGTCCCTTCGCTTTCTCTTGATTGATCAACTTTTTAGTTCATCTACAAGAGAGCCTTTAGGCATGCTTCCCTCCTTCTCCATCATCTTGCAATGACATGGTAGGGTACCTATTCTTGCAATTCACTCATGACGAGATGACATTAATCCAAAAACCCCCTAGTCTAAGATGATGCATTTTAATCCAACAACTAAGTCTAGAACAAGTGACAGACTGAGAAGAGGAGCTCAATGACTACGCAGTGTGCAGTTCCAATAGTCAGGGGGAAGAGCTTAAGCTATAAGAATATGCAATGTGCATCTAAAGTAGGCCTGAAGGACAAGACTACACAGTTTATGGAGCCAGTGGGGTCAAGATGAGGGAATGGAGATTGAGAGAGCCAACTACGTAGTTTTGGGAGTTGAGGGAGAATGGGATTTTGCGCAGCTACACATTTCAAGCACTCAGAGGATGAGCTTGAGGCTTGAAGAGCGAAGTGCACAGTTCAAGCCAAGTTGGAGGACACAACTACGTAATTATTGAGGCTAAGGCCGCGACTTGGGCATAAGAACTACGCAGTTCAACAGTCCTGTGATACATGGACTGCACATTGCATACTATCAAGCAACAAGGTCACAACTTAGAGGGATGAGACTACTCAGTGCGTAGTTTAAAAGGGGTCAGATGAAGCTAAGTTGCTTGATAGGGAATTTTTTTTGAAAATGGGTAAGTGTGGGATAGGTGATAAATTGTGAGGAACCTTGACTGTGATCACACACTTAGAATACTTTGATGACACGACAACATAGATCATTCAAACAAATGAACAACGAATTCACCTACATGTGACTGCTTTACGACAATATACGACAAGTGCGACACTTGAGATAGACTTTGGGATGGCCATGATGACACTTGTACAACAACGCTGAGGACTTTGTGTATGGGTGTGACATATGTTTGAATAGTCAGAAAAAATCATATACACAAAGAAAGACCTTTGAAACTTTCAGAAAAGGATTGTAAACATTACGTGATAGCCTGACATGCCAAAAGAAGACAATTAACCCAACATGCAAAAGGGAACAAACCACTACAAGGGAGATCATGAAACAAGCTCTAATGTGTGTGACAGTAATGTACAAGACCAAGGAAGGCTCCAAAATTTAGTGTAAGCCAAAATTTTGAGGTTGTTGTAGTAGCTACAATAGATACACCATTACAATGATACAACACTAGCTCCAATAGTGGAACATTAATTCACCACTTTCTCCTCCAAAGAATGATCATCTCTCCTATGCCAAACTAGAGAAGCGAAGGTGAAAATTCCTTTTTCTTAAGCTCTGACGGTGTATATATAACAAATGAGGTTACTCTCCACCTCCCTAGTGACTCTTGACCTTCCCTCGTGACTCTTGAGCTCCCATGTGACTTTTCGAATTCCTATGTGACCTTTGAGTTTTTACATGACTTAAGAAATCTCTAGTGACTTTTCACATTCCATGTGGGAGCCTTGGGCTTCCATAGATTTTAAATTTTCTCATTTTTCAAAAATACAATATTACATTCCACAAATTGTGGCAAAATACATTAACAATATATGACTCTTGCAGTGACACTTTGAGAAGCCATAGATTGGTGGCAGTGACATAAGACTTCATTGTACCAATGCCAAGTTCTTCTCTTTGCTAGTATGAATTCAAATTCTTCATTATAGATATTTGATTTTTCTTCATCTTTACCCTCCAAAGGGTCTAGATGTGTGTTGGAACTGTTAGAGTCGGTCTTTACATCCCTCCGTCAGAGATCATTTCTCTTTATTGCATTTCATTTTTAGGTGTCTCGCTCGCTTCACTCAGTTGCATTTCGCTAGGGGCATGCCATAATATGACAGAAGGGTCTTGTTATTCATTTCCCCTCATACCTTGCACTGCTGGCTTAGGTCTGTTCGTCAAAATCAAGTTTTTGAAATCACTTACAGTCCTGTTTTACTCTTTTGATCAACAAGAGTCATTTCAGTCACTAGGTCTAGGGTTTCAAAAGTTGTGTCTTCAAGATGTCCAATAAAGCCAGAAGGCCAGAGGGAGGTTCTTAATAAGTTGTCATTTCAAGTATTTTCATCGTCATATGGATGGATTATGACTTTTCTTCAAAACTCTGTTTTGAAGATAAGTCGACATTTTGTTTTTTTTTGTAATAATTTTCAAACATTTTTCAGTTCTTGAATTCTTCAGGCGCAACCCTGGTCTCCTTTGCCAAATTTCATGTCTGCTATCCCTGCAAAAAATTGCCAAGAAATTCATCATTCAAACCAAAAATCAAGGGGGAAACAAAAAGACAGAGTTGTATTAAATGCCAAAAAGTGCTAATTTCCAAACATTACAAAAATGGGTTTTGAAGAACCAAAAATCAAATCCATGTCTCCATGTCTTTATAAAGATAATTCCACGAGGATCAATGTCATTATGCATGCCAAGATCAAGGGGAAGCAATTCAAATTAATTTGGTTGAGTTAGTGCGCAATTTGGGTGAAGTTGGAGGAAACTCGACCTGCGCGGTGCATAGAGCAGTGTAGGTTTTAACCTCGTACAGAAATTACCTACATACGAATTCTAAATCACAGGAAAAATAAAAATGCGAGAGCATAACACATAAAACACATATACACAGATATTTCCCACTGGATCTCAAAACCGAGACTACCAGCTTGATTTTTCATTATATTCCTTTCAATGTTACAATACATATGTATACATGCCGAAGCATCCAATACCATGGACCGAAAACCATTGCGTCCAAAACTATGGACCGAAAACCCATAGGTAGGTTCGCCCAACCTAATATAGGGTCCAAAATTTTTTTTTCTCGGGGCGCTGCCCCGAACGCCGTAGAGGGGGCTCCGCCCCTCAACCCCCCCGCTGCGCAATCGGCACGGCGAAGGGGGGGCTAACCCCTCGGTTCACTACGTAGGTTAATTGTGGAAAGAATATAACACAACCCAACAAGCAGGTGGCGCGGCGCACTGGGCATGAACACATAGTGCAAAATAGCATGCCCGTGGCACACTGGGTATGCGCGCATGGCGAATACAGTCCAAGGCCCGAATTTGCTTGAAATTTCTCAAGATTGCCCATAACTTGCGTGGATTTTCCAGGTAGGGGTGTTTTCTTAATGTTTCATCCACTTTTGTGATTAGTTATGGTGGTTTATGGATGATAACAATTGAAACAAAAATCTCAAACCCTACCTCTAAAGTACCTCAAAGGAAAAATTGCTGTGGGTTTCACATTCATTGTTTTGCTACCAAAGTTTCTCCTCCATTCCATTTCTCCCTTCTTTCCATCATTCCCTTATCCTTTATCCCATTTCTCCCTTGTTTTCATCATCCCCTAATTTCCTACCCCCCCCTAAGTTCATTAATTCTTTCTCCTACATTCTCTTTCCCAAATTCTCAAACCCTATCCCCAATTCCCTTCCACACATTTCCATAGGTAAAAACCCCAAACCCCTACCCTATACATCAAATCCCTTAAACCCTCCTACATTTCCCTAAACGAAATTTCTCCCAATTGTCCCTAAATCCCTTACTACTTTCCCTCTTCCTAACAGTCCCTTGTTGCATCTTTTTTCCCTTTGGTGGCAGAATTCAACCACATCACAACAGAGCAGTCTAAACACAATTTTATCACCAACATCTATTTCTCCAAGGCAATTTGTATAGCAGCAGTTATGTCATCTGGTCATTCATCTGATTATGAGGTGGAGACCCAAAGTGACTCACCCGTGGAGGGACATGTACCCCGGAGGCCTCATAAAGGTGGCAGACATGTTAGAGAAGAACCGACCACACTTACAGAATTGCAGGCCTGCCCTCTTGCCATCTCTTGTTTCCAGTTTCAGTCATATTATGAATTTTGTGAAAAGGTTGCTGCTGTTCAAGTCCATCAGGAGTTGGCTCACTTATTTGTATTACATTTACATGGTGATCGAGTTACTTTGGCTGGTGTTACTTTCACACTTACACCAGATTCTATCTCATTAGCAACCAGCATACCGAACATTGGAGAACCATGGAACAAAAAGCAGAAGATTGACTGGCAACATTATGAGCCATATATTAAACCTGGCTTCTTGAGGCAGCTCAAGAGAGTGTTCCCTTTTCGATATCTCAAAGATGAATATGCTCCATTAATGAAATTAATCATGAAGTATTTCAGTTGTGAAGGTCGCTTCTCACGAGTATATGCTTATCACATCAGGTTTCTCATGCATTTCACCTGGGTAAGAATGACGAACATTCCTTATTTCATATGCCAAAACATAGAGAGGATGACTGCCCTTGTGCAGCACAAGATCCCTGAGTAGCAGTTCAACAACATTTGCCATTTTTCTCTCATCAAGATTTTGGTGGTTCATCAGCTTGGATTACAGGGTATCACTTGGGATGATTTAATATCTCGTGACTTTTTTAGAGCTTCACAGGGACTTTTAGATGTTGGGCATGAGATAGGTGGACCTTCTCATCAGTATGAGTGCCATGAGACCGTTAGTATGCCCGTGTTCATCACATATCAGAGGGGCACTAGACATTTGTTTGCAACAGCGAAGCGAGTGTTATCTCCACCCGGTGTGGAAGGGGCCTCATTTCTGACATCAACACCATAGGTACAGGACAAAGGCAAGAGGTCAATGCAAGAGGAGGGGCCATCAGGTGAACGAGAGATCGACTTCATTCTCATTCATGATGATGATACAGATATGGGTCCAGAAAGTGCTAAACTTAGAGACATCATCCAGGAGAAGCAGACAGAGATCAAAGCCTTGTCTCTCAATTTGGAGAGGGCTAAGTGGATTATCAGATACTTGGAGCAGAGGAACAAACAGCTCGAAGATTAGCAGGCAATCATGGAGTTGCAAACCATCTACGAGAATCGCCAAGCTGCCCAAAGGTAGAGGATTGAGCTCACTTCATTGGAGCAAGAGATTAATGATGATTGGGAGTCTTGGCTTGAGAGAATCAATATCCACCTGGAGAGACTACTGGATAAGGTTGATAGGGACAAAGCATTGTTGAGACACATTGCTTTCCATTATAGGGCGCGCAATATGAGTTCCAAGGCACGAATAAAGAGTCTAAAGGCGAAATTAATGAAGGCAATAAGGAAGAAAAAGAGGAAAAAGGAGCATGATCATCTTCGGATATTGGCAAAAGCCTCTTTAGCCCAGCATGACACTTGATAGAGAAGGTACAACCCAAATTTCAAGAAATTTGGAGCAATTTTTGTATTTTTGAAATTTTTTGCACTAAAAAACAGGTTTTACTTCCCTGTGTGTCGCGCCACGTGGTGCTCGATTTTGCTAGGGACCTCCAAATGGAAAAAACTTTATATTTTTGGATTTGGCATGAAAACTCACGACTGCTGGTGCATGGCCAAGAAGTTTGGGTAACTTTTGAGTCCAAAAGAGGTCAAAAACACTCAAAAAATGACCTCACTGCCCCTATTTTGATACACAGGAAGCAGTCTTGGGAGATTGAAGTTTTGGAGGGGAAAATGGACACAAAATTGAAAAATTCCACTTGGGTTGGAAAGTAGAGGATTTGGCGCGGCGCACAGAGGATTTTTGCCCAATTTTCACCTTCTAGCTCAGAAATTCGGCTAGTTTGACTAGTTTTGCTTTGTGATGTAATTATTAACCTATCTTGATGTAATTGAAGGATAATGATGTAACATTGGCATATTTTTACTTTTTCTAGAGGATTCATTCATTAAAAAGTGAAAATTTAATGAATGATTAAGTTTCCTACCTTATAGAGGCAAGTTGTTTGATTGCCTAGATTTTAGTGCTTTGTTTAGAATTGGTTGAAACAACTCCTAGAATGATGAGCTCAACCCCTAGAGGCATGGGAGTGGGTTAGGATGGTATATATCATGTATCTTCTTAGTCATTTTCAGGGTTGGACACTTGGGATTTCTTAGCACTCTATTGTACATTCTATCTCCACATTTTTGGCAAAATGAAAGACCAGGGTTTTGCAGCACTTGTTGGGATCCATGTGGTTCTGTGTTTTGATGGTGTGTTTCTCTCAGTAATTGTAAGTTCACTGATGTTTTTGTGTATCATTTTCCTTTCTTTTTGCTTCTGAAATTAAACAAAAGAGAGATTAAGTTAGAATTCACTGAACTGTTGTGCTCTGCCTTTAGTTTGTTTAATTTTCAATGTTTTCATCTGTTTGAGGAGGACTCTTGAGACCCTCTTGCCCTCCTTGGCTCCTCACCGATCTGATCCATCCATTTTTTCATTCTAAAGCGTCAAAAAAATTTCCTTCCTTGCCCCAATCAGAACTCTGCAAAAACTATGTCTCATCCCCGGGCCCAAATTTGCCTCTCCCATTTTCCGACTCAAAACCCTCAAAAACTCAAACTAAAATATTTGTACTTCATACCTAGCCTAAAATAAGTTTTATTTTAGTCATCTCGAGCCCCATCGATTATCCTTTTCCGAGATTGACCCGGAGAGAGCCCTCTCCTGTCCTCGTAGGGCTAGCTACGAGGCTGAGCATGGTTTGATGTGGACCTAGAAGCTTACCTTTCCAGCTTGAGGTAAATCTAGGCTCTAATAGGAACCTTTTGAGTCAACATGAGTTTCCATCTCTTTGTCTTGGTCCAAAATTCCTTTACTCTTGCATGATAGCACCTTTTTGTCTCATCTCCACAAGTTCCCTTCTTGAAACTCTCCTTGATGAACTCCTTGATCATCATGTTTCCATGATAGGGTGATAGCACCTACATATGAACTTCACTCATGACAAGGGAACATCAGTCCTAAAATCACCTATTTTATCTCTTTTTTCTTATGTGATATTGACTGTGATGGAAGACTTTGTAATCACTGAAAGAAAGGGATCCTTGAGCATAATGTGTAGAGTCAAGAGGTAGGGAGTGAAAAGGCTAGGCACTAGAAATGCGTAGTGGTAGGGAGTGAAGGACTTGACTGTGCAGTTGGGAAAGTTAGGGAGGCATAGATGACAAGCCTACTCACTGTGAATGCACAATGCATAGTGCTTGAGGGAGAGAAACTAGGGATTGCATAGTCGAGCACTGTAGGGATTGAGGGATGAACTTAATGTCCATTAGAAATGTGCAGTTCACAGTAAAGGCAGAGCTAGTCAAGGCATTGCACATTGGGCACGTTTAGGAGACAAAATTGTCATGCTTGGGCACTATGATTGCACAGTGCGCAACTGATGAGGGAGAGGACCCAAGGATTGCACAATTGAGCATAAGAACTGTCAAAGAATGACCCGACTATCACTAGAAGTGCATAATGTGAAAAAATATGTAAGGTTGGTCAAGGACCGTGCATTGAGTAAGTGTAGTTAGCAGAATGGAGTGACTTAGCTTTGGGATTGTGCAATGTGTAGTTGAAGGAGGCTTTCCTTTGTGGATACATAATGTGTAGTTCAAGGAAGTAGGAAATTCACCTCTATGGCTTGGGAATGAAAATTTCATAGTTGAAGAAGGCTGAAGGGTCAATTATCAATAACACAAGTTGAGAGGATAAACTTGAAAATTAACTACGTATGGGATCAATGAGACAAAAGGGTGAGATTAAGAGCATACGACAAGTCCTAAACATGATCACACACATTTATACAATCCAACACATGACCATAATATGTTTTGTACCCAAAATCAACATGTATACATTCAAATGACAGTAAAGTGACACTTGTCTCCAAGTGCGACACTTAAGATATAACCTTTTACGATATAAGTGTCGACTGCAAAGAGAAAGTGCACAATGACATGGAAAGTGTCCAACACATATTTTAATAATAGACATGATCAAATAATGCAAGAGAGTATTTTGGAGCTACCTCTAGAAGGTGCTTCCAAGGTTCTCTTAAGATAAGTGAAAGCAAAAAATTCAAGAGTGGAAGCGACACATGCGAAAGCAAAAGAAAACACAAGTGACATATGCAAGAATTAAAACCAGCAAAAACGACTATTAAAAAAGATAGAGCAATCACCAACGACACTTGAAAGAGAAAGAGATAACAAAAGGGGCAGTTACAAAAGAAAAAGTAGCAGTTGAGAAACTCACTCGAGAGATGGTGCATTGGTAACCAAGAATGCTCCTTGTACTCCAAAATTGGGTAGAGCTTGTTATCACTCTAGGAAACTCTCCTAGATTGTAACTCAGAGATGCCTGGAAACATATAAATCTTCAATATTGTTCTCTGAACTGTTGGAATGGATTGGGGTTTGGATCTAGTCAGATGACTATTTCAACTCTGTTTTCACTCAAGACATGCATGAACACCTCAGCTTGACAAGGCTTTAGACCACTAATTTTCAATAGTTTATAGATCCAATGAATAGGTGGAGAATCCTGGCTGTACCAGTAGATAGATACATAAACACATATGAATGGCTAGCTACAGAAAGTAAATGAAGCTTGCAAATTCTAATTTATCAATGCAAAGATAAGATGACAATTATCTGGCATTAGACACAAAAGAAAACATGAATAACCTATTCAAATGAAAGCTTAGAAAAGAGGAGAAGATGGCAATTGAACATGTAACAACAAAATAAGCTTATATTACTAGAATGAAGATGAGATGCTGGGAGGAATAGAGTATCCATAGTCTCCAAAAGTTGAACCCATATTCCTTCCAGCTTTCAGCCATTTATAGGCTTTTTACAATACTTTCAAACTCTCTGAGGCTTGAGATGTCTTAATCTATCCCCTTTGTCTTCTAACTACTTAATGCCATAACTAGACAAACATGAGCTTAGAGGGCTCTATTTATAACAAACATGGTAATCAAATTCTGGTAATTTCAACGTGCTGTCAGGTGGCTTGCTCGTGCCAATGATGTTCCATGATCATTTTTGATGGTTCGACTGCATCGTGTTGTTGTTTTTCCCCTTTTAGCCATGTGTTTCGCTATTTCAGTTCAACTGTCTGATTGTCAAAAACACTGACAGAGCCAACAAATTTCCTCCCCGGGTGACTGATGGGAAGTGGGGTATGGGGGCACATGGGCCATTGGATGGCGTGGATCGATGGTCGGGATGTTTTTCGGGTGGCGGAGGATGAACTGTGGTGATCATGAATGAGGTCGTTGGATCAGGAGGAATGGACAGAGGAGATCAATCATCAGAGGCTTGAAGTCATGGCATGAGTGGAATAAGTTTGAGTTGTCAGATCTTGGATGGGTAGATCGAATGGCTATTGGGTGGAGGAGGTGCTCAAAGAATAATGCTTGGGAGCATTTTACCCAAGCGGAAATGGTTTCTATCAAGAAGTAAGCAGTAAAGGTTGGAGCCCACCCGATTCCATTCATCGGGCACCACGTAGCAACAGATGAGAGAGAGGAAACCACCTTTATCAGGTGGGTATCCCTCTCGCTTGTTGCTTGAGTGGTATGCGTGATAGCCATTAGATCTAGTGGAAATGATCTAACGGTGATGATTGATTGAGCATATAACGTCAGTCAGGTGAAGTGCGGACCGTTAGATTAGTGGGAAGATCGACGAAGATGGACATGAAGGCATGGTATGACCTCGAGAAATGTGCAAAGGGGTGCATATGGATGGAAAGGTAAGGTTTTGGGGGCTTTTGCGCATTAGTGCATGGGGGCAAAGAATGGATTAATTCACGTAGGGCCAAGGCGAAAGTGAGCTTTATTATGGTGTGAGGGTTGGGTTAAGACATGAGTGAACGTGGATAGGAGTGGATGAGCGAGAAAAGTGAAGTGATGGACCATATGGGAACCTATCCATGACAACAGAATAGACCATTTCCATCCTTTAGTCTTCAAAATAGTAGCATTGCACCTCAGGGCTAACTTTGGCTCCTTCTGGGGATGAAAGCCTCCTTGTGAGGTTTTAAGAACTGCAAATTACTGCCTTTCTAGTAACAATCAAAGCAAACTTATCTCCTAGTGTTCCATTAGCCATGGAATTTGTTTGCATAGAAAACAAAAACTGAAAATAACTATTACAATATTAAGGCCTTAAAGCCTCATATGAAGTAAAGCTTCAAAAACCGCCCATTGACTGGGCCATCAAAAACACCTCCCCCCTCCAAATTGTGTAGAACGAAAGTATTGTTCATTTGAACTTGAGTAATGACAAAAAGTATTGTCCATAAGGCATCAAATTTACCAAGGTTTCCCTTCTTCTCCTTCAATGCATCCCATTTGAGAACCTAGTCACCAACCTGAAAACTGCCCATTTTTGCCTTTCTATTAAAGGTTTCTTTGATCTTCTTTTGATGAATTCTTGACTTCTCAACCAGTTATTCTCTGATATGATGTAATTCAACCAAGTTACTCATTCTCCTCGTCATGTTATTCTCTTCATCTTGTTCTTATTGCAAGAATTTGGCCACAGGGAGAATCAGCTGGATAGGAAAAAAAACATCAGTGCCATAAACTAGCTTAAATGGAGAATTTCCTATGGACTTCTTGTTGGTAACTCTATCAGCCCATAGTGCAAACTTCAACTTGGAATCCCAGCTCTTTTTGTTGTCCTCCAACAGTTTTTTGATTATCCTTACAAGACTCTTGTTAGATGATTCTACCAAGCCATTGCCTTGAGGGTAATATGAGGTAGAATGCACCAATTGAATGCCCATGGATTCACACATGTCCACCAATTATTTTTCCTTGAAAGCTGTTGCATTATCAGTGACTAGTTTGGTTGGGCAACTAGATCTAGTGAAAATATTCTCATTCAAGAACTTTATGATAACCTGATGATTATCATTTTTAGTGGGTATAGCCTCAATCCATTTGGTGAAATAATCAGTGGCTACCAAGATCCATTTGTGCTGGCCACTGGAATGTGGATTAATATCACCTATGAAGTCCAAGCTCCACTGCTGGAAGGGACCATTGGCATGTATTGGATTCAAGGCCAGAGATTTTAGCTGTTGTCTTCCTGCAAACCTCTGACATTTGTCACAAGACCTCACAAAAGAAAAAACATTAGAGAACAGAGTAGGCCAATAATACCCAGCTCTCAGGATCTTGTGGGCTATGGTTTTCCAATAATGATGCCCTCCACAGATGCTAGAATGGAACTGGTGAATGACTTCCATAGATTGTCCTTTGTATAGACATCTCAAGAGGATCCCTGATGGGTCTCTCCAATAAATCAGGTTTTTATTAATGCAGAGTTTGGCTGATCTGAGCTTAATGGCCTGGGCTTGACTTGGGCTAAGCCCTGGAGGGACTTCTAACTTCTGTACAAAATGAACTACACTAGAATACCATTCACAGTTGGCTAGATTTTCAGCCAAAGATTGATTCCGCTCTTGCTCTTCTGCTGCTTCCTCTGTCTGCTCACCACCTGAATTTGAACCTATGCAATTGATATCTAACAAACTGTAATTTTCCTCAGCCATAAGCTTAGCCAAGTCTCGGCCTTTGACAAGCTTGGTGGGCTTCACCTCTATGTTGAACTCTATGAATTTTGGAATCCATTTAGCTCTCTTTCCATCAATATCTAGCTGAGTTAGGACATCTTTTACTGAGGCTGAGGTACACAAACAACCAATTTTGAATGCAGAATATAAATTCTGAATGCCTTTAAAGATTTTATGAGAGCATAAGCTTGTTTTTAAATAAGGTCATACATTAGTTCAACATCCCTTAGAGTTTTGCTAAAAAAGGTCACAGGGTGCTCTACACCTTCATCATTTTTTTGCAATAGAACTGCTACAAGTGTATCATAAGAGGCAAAAGAGAAGACATAAACTCCCTGGTGTAGTCTGGGCTGATTAGAGTGGGAGCTTCCATGATAGTTTGTTTGATGGCTTCAAAAGAGCTTCTTGCACCATCTATCCATTTTATTTCCGATCCTTTCTTCAGCATGGAAGTGATGTGCTTCACTAATTTTTCAAAGTTTGGAATGAACCTATTGACAAAGTTAATCTTACCTAAGAAATATTGAATGTCCCTTTTTGACCTTCAAATGGGCAATGTATGAATTGCTTGAACTCTTGCTGGATTGATCTTCACACCTTCAGTAGAAACAATATGTCCCAGAAGTTTTCCTTCTTCTAGAGAAAAATGAGACTTCTTTGGGTTCACAGAAATTCCAAATCATCTGCACTTTAGAAACACCTTCTTCAAATGTTGCAAATGGTCCTTGTGACTGTTGGAAAAGACTGTTATGTCATCTAGGTAAATAAGGACAAACTTGTTCTTCTCTCTCACAAAGGCTATGTCCACGGCCCTTTGAAAAGTAGCCCCAACATTCATCAGTCCAAAAGGCATCTTGGAGTACATGAAAGTGCCCCAAGGAGTAGTGAAGGCAGTCTTTTCCTGATCTTCTGGATGTACATCAATCTGATTGTAACCTGAAAATCCATCTAAGAAAGACATGACTCTAGCCCCTGAAACCTTTTGCAGCAAGTGTTCCATTTTAGGCAGGGGGTAGTTGTCTCTTTTAGAGCATTTGTTCAGATTCCTGAAGTCAACACAAAGCCTGATTTCTCCATTCTTCTTTCTCACTACCACAAGGTTAGCTATCCACTTTGAATACCTTAGGGGAACTATGATCTTGGCATCCAACAGCTTCTTGATTTCCTTTTCAATCGAAGGCATAAGAGAGGGCTAATAGGTCTTAATTTCTGCTTAAAAGGGATGGTGTTCTTCTCTAGTGGGATCTTATGCTGAATGCTATTTGTGTCATAGGTCTTAAGATCACTATACTCCCAAGCAAAAAAATTAGTGAATTATTTCATCAGGGTGAAATACTCGGAACTTTGGGTACAAGACAAGTCAGTGGACAGATTTATGTACTTTGGATGGGATGGACTCCCTATATTATGTCTATGAACTGCAAACCCATTTTTGTTTTGGCAGGCTTATAAGGTACATCATTATGATCAAACAGCTTCTCTAGGGGCACCAATCCTTTGGGTATATGGTTACTAGGCAACTTAACAATGCTATCCTGACCAATCTCGTCCTTTAGCTTGGACTGGTTGCATTCTTCAATGGTTTCATTTTCTTGGTCAATGTGCATTTTGGAAAATTCATTAATGACTTGTAAAAACCTATTAATTTCATCAATCTTCAAAAACTTTCCATTATTTGACATTGTTAGGCAAAGATGGTCTATATTTCACCTGAACTTCATAAGTCAATTTAGGAGGCAAAGGAGGAATAAACGTGCTAGCAGACACAACAAGGGAATCATCAAGCTGATTCTTCATTCTAGGGATGCAAGAGATGCTGAAACTATTAAAAGAACCCTTGAACTTCCATACCTCATCTCTGTATGCTTTCAACCTTGGATGCTTCGCTTGGAAAGTTTTGTTCACCTACTGAATGATAAGGTCTACATCTCCAAACACCTTCAGACCTTTGATGCCCATTTATTTAGCAACGTTTAAGCCCAATATCAAGGCTTCATACTTTGCTATGTTATTTGTGACCTCAAAAGTTAACTTGAAAGATAAATGAATGCATTCTTGTGTGGGGGACACAAGGACTACACCTACTCTGCAAATTCCTTAGAGCAAGCTCCATCAAAGAACATGTCCCAAATTTGTGGGCCTTCTTCCTTTGTGATCTGGCCAACCGGTTTCCTAAGCTACATAGAGGCCAATTGAGATTCTTCAATTTGAAGAATACAGGCTCTAAAATCAGTGTTGACAGCATAGATGGGATGATTAGTAAGATTCCTTTCATCACTGATGATATAAACCAACTGAGCTTCTTTGTATAATTTCCTACTCTCACCTCCAAAAACTGGGACAATAGCATAGGATAGATCATTTTGCAATGTTCCACCTAATCTCTTGATCCATCCTCTGGAAATCAACATGCCAAACTTGGGGGGTACATTTTCCACCACAATATCCATCATCATGCTCTTCATGGGAAGCTGAGACAAGGTGATGGCTAGGTCTTTGATTAATCCCAAACATTTCACTTTTCTAGAGTGAAAAGAAAATAGGTCATGATAAGGCTTGGTAATGTCAAGACCCAATTCATCCATGATAGCCTTGGGAATGAGATTATGGCTAGCTCCTATGTCTAGAAGGTATTAGTGAAGGATTTTGTCATGAATAGTCAAAGATACATAGAATGATGGGGAGCTGTCATCATAATTTTCAATCATTGGGCTAAGAAAACCAACTGGTTTGTCGTCTTGCAAATTTACATAGTCAATGGAGGTTTGGAAGTATTTAGGCTCAAGGGCCTTGAAGATAGATCTCTTGAAGGACTCATTCTTCACTAGTTCAATCAGAGGCATAGGTATTCTTAGCTTCTGAATTTATGATTCAAAACTGAAAGGAGAAGGAGACTTGTTAAGGCCTCTTACCTCATGAGTTGGAGCTTTGAGGATGACGGGATCAACTGCCGGTCATTTCTGCTTATTAGCTTGCTGTATTGCAGGGAAAACAACTTTCTGAATAGGAGTTTCCTTGTCATTATTCATCTTCAACCTTATATCATATCTATGTCGATCATTAGTTTGCAGATTAACTCCACCATCCCACTCTTGGCTGATCTGGTCATTAAATAATGACTTTTCATAGGTAGGTAAGGTTAAAAAGGAGGCACTGCCTTTGTCTTCTAGAAAATGGATCTCATCATCTTCTTCAAACCGCTCTTCTTCCGTGACTACATTCTGGAAAGGAGTCTTCACCCTTTGATGTTCATTGGCATCTTTGCTTCTTTGTAGAATCTGAAACTGCTCATTAGCTCTTCTATATGGATTTGGAAATCTAGGAGCAAAGGTATTAGGAACTCTTCCTTTCCTAGGGTGCTGCTCAACCTTTAATTTGGAGATTTCAGAGGTTAATGACTTTATCATCTTGGTCATTTTATCTATCTTGGGATCTGAAGATGATGAAGGTTCTCCCGTCTGTCTCCTTCTATCAACATTCCCCTTGAGCTTCTCTGCAACCATGATGTTTGATTCTACTTACAAGGCTGCATCCTTCATATCAGCCAAGGTAGCACATCATCTCTCCCTTAATAGTAGAAAGAAGTCAAAATAAAAGGCACTGGCATAGGTGAGTTTAGCAGAGGTAGTGGTGGGTTTTACTTCAGCTGGTATCTTGTTGTACATGCGGTTAAACTTCTTATTAAAATTAGACAACAACTCACCATTTTCCCTCTTTAAGTTCCCAAACTCAGTGTGGTAGTAGAGTAGATCCTTCTTATCCCCCCAATGCTTTAGGAATACATCATCTAAAGCCTCAATATTTGCTATAGATCTTGGGGTTAGTTATCTGAACCATTTTCTAGCCTCTCCATCTAGACTTTGGACAAAGACTCTCATCCATACATCAACTTCACTAATGTATAGTTTATCAGCATAGCTATAGAATGATTCAAGGTGTTCCTCAGCTATAATACCTTCAGTCCCAGTGAACTTAGGAATATACTTCTGATATTCTCCAGTAGGCATGGCATTCAAAGGAGTGGGCAGTACTAGAGGTCCATAGCTAGCAGCTATGATTCTTTCCATTTTGGTAGGTGCTATCATAGCTGTGGTGGCTATAAGGGTAAAGGAAGTCTGAATGACAGAGGGTTGAGGAGTGCCTGATAGGACTGAAGGAGTATGATGGATAGGAGGAGAGGTTTCCTTTGGGCTTACAATGAAAGAAGAACCTAAAGAATAAGGAGCTCTATGAATCTCTGAGATTTTTTCTTCACTGCTAGTATTAGATGCTATACTCTCAACATGTATTTGTTCTAATATAGGATTTTCTTGAAGAGATATAGAATATTGTTTAGAGCTACCTAAACCTGATGCTCCTTTGTGCAATGCCTTTCTTTCTTTGATGACTTTTTCAAGGTTAGATACTGGGTTAGCTCGTGGCTTTTGAGGATTTCTCCAAGTATGCCTCACAAATTGAGCCAGAACTATGGAGTGGATTTTCCAAGAGCTTCGTCCTCCAGTAGAGTCGCCCGATAGATGATCACAACCCAAATATTGTCTAGGATTTGTCTATCATCAAAGCTGGATCTTTGTCATCCCCCAGGGAAACTGAGCTTCAGTATCCTCTCCCCAGCAACGATGCCAATTATGTTATCACTCCAGGAAACTCTCCTAGGTTGTAACTCGGAGATGCCCGGAAACATATAATCTCCAATATCATTCTATGAAATATTGGAATGGATTGGGGTTTGGATCAAGTCATATGATTGTTTCAACTCTGTTTTCACTCATGACATGGATGAAAACCCTTAGCTTGACAAGGCTTTAGACCACTAATGTTCAATAGTTTATAGATTCAATGAATAGGTGGAGAATCCTGACTGTACCAATAGATACATACATAAACACATATGAATGGATAGCTACAGAAAGTAAATGAAGCTTGCAAATTCTAATTTATCAACACAGAGATAAGATGATAGTTATCTGGCAGACACAGAAGAAAACATGAATAACCTATTCAAGTGCAAGCTTAGAACAGAGGAGAAGATGGAAATTGAACATGTGACAACAAAAGAAGCTTGTATTACTGGAATGAAGATGAGACGCTAGGAGGAACATAGTATCCACAGTCTCCAAAAGTTGAACCCTTATTCCTTCCAACTTTCAGCCATTTATAGGCTTTTTACAATACTCTCGAACTCTTTGAGGCTCGAGATGTCTTAATCTATCCTCTCTGTCTTCTAACAAGCACATAATCAAATTTTGGTAATTTCGCCACATTGTTAGGTGGCTCGCTCATGCCAATGATGTTCCATGGTCATTTTTGATGGTTTGGCTGCATTGTGTTGTTGTTTTTCCCCTTTCGGCCATGCATTCCATTATTGCAGTTCAATTGTCTGACTATCAAAAACACTGACAGAGCCAACAAATTTCCTCCCCAGGTGACTAATGGGAAGTGGGATACAGGGGCACATGGGCCATTGGATGGCGTGGATCGACGGTTGGGATGTTGGTTGGGCAGCGGAGGATGAACTGTGGTGATTGTGAATGAGGGCCATTGGATCTGGAGGAATGGATAAAGGAGATCAATCGCTGGAGGCTTGAAGTCGTGGCAGGAGTGGAATAAGTCCGAGCCATTAGATCTTGGATGGGTAGATTGAACGGCTATCGGGCAGGGGAGGTGCTCGAAGGATAACGCCCGGGAGCGGTTTTACCCAAGCAAAAATGGTTTCTATCGGGTGGTCATTGGGCAGTAAGTGGTAAAGGTTGTAGCCCTTCCTATTCCATTCATTGAGTGCCACGTAGCAACGGAGGAGAGAGAGGTAACTACCTTTATTGAGCGGGTATCCCTCTCGTTTGTTTCCCGAGCGATATGCGTGATAGCCGTTAGATCTGGTAGAAATGATCTAACAATGATGACTGATTGAGCATATAACGTCGGCCGGGTGAAGTGCAGACCGTCAGATTAGTAGGAAGATTGATGACGATGGACACGAAGGTATGGGATGACCCCGAGAAATGTGCAAAGGGGCGCATATGGATGGAAAGGTAAGGTTTCGGGGGCTTTTGCACATTAGTGAATGGGGGAAAAATGGATTAATTCATGTAGGGCCAAGGCAAAAGTGAGCTTTGTTATGGTGTGAGGTTTGAGTTAGTACATGAGTGAACATGGATAGGAGTGGATGAGTGAGAAAAGTGAAGTGATGGACCATATGGGAACCTCTCCATGACAGCAAAATAGACCATTTCCCTTCTTTAGTCTTCAAAATAGTAGCACTGCACCTCAGGGCTAACAGAGCTTAAAAGTGAAAGATGAATATGAAAATGAGCTCTATATTGGACTCTTTATATCAGGGAGAAAATATGCACTTAGTGTTATAGTTTGTGAGTGTGCTTCATGCATGTCAAGAAACTAGGAGCCAAGAGTGAATTGGCTGCCACTAAGAGGTGCAAATCGTACTGACTTTAAGAAGAACACTCTCATTGTCAACAAGGAGTGTGCAATCACTATATGTAGAGGTTTCCCTTACACTGTCACTAGCAACTACACAATCATTGTGGACATGAACTATGTTGAGAAATGGAAACAAGGGAATTCAAGTTTAATTTGTCCTTGAATTAAACTGAGAATTAAAATCGAATTCTATTCTCATAGCAACTTGTAAATAGTTAATTAAGTTTAATTAACTTAATTATCTTAGGAATTTCTAGTTGGAAGTCTTTCTATAGTCATGTATATGTTCTCCCTAAATTTTAGGGGTCCAGTATGAGTTTAAGTTGAGTTGGAAATTAGGTCACTCAGTTTATTGAGTTAAGTTAAGTTAAATTAGTTATAAATTGTTTTTGGAACTAATAGAGGACTAACAATCAGTTGGTTCATTAATGCATCCACTAATGCTACTCCAATTAACTGAAGATTCCCTCATGAGAAGCTCATGCATGTTAGTTTAGAGAAAGACCCAGTTGAGACTAGAGTGCAGGGAGAGTGTACTATCAATGGTATTATTCACTGGAGTGTAAATATCAAGCATGCATTAGAGATTGATCCTATGTTTGGATTGTGCAATTTTGGAAGCATGAATTCCCTTTAAATACAAGCTATTCATCCTAGGAATTACGCAAGAGATTAGGGGCTTGGAGAGCTGCAAAATTGGATATGTGGGTGCCAAGAGCTAGCTTGTGAGCTGAGAAAGTTGAGCATACTTGAGCGGAATTGTTCTAGTGAGAAAAATATTTGTATATTCACTCATGTTTATGATATATGCAATATATATAGTGGGGTTTTGAGCAGTGGCTTTCCCCAGATACTTCTTGTGTTATGTGCCATTGATTTATCTTCTTCTTTTTCATATTGTTTTCATCAATCTTTTGGTTTTCGTTGGTTGAAAGTAGAAGTAGATTCTTGTCTTGTGCTTTAGTACATTGCATGAGCTTATGAATCTACAGGATTTTCTACATGGTATTGGAGCAGAAGATAATATACTAGAAGAGATTTTGAATTTTTGAGTTTTGGGCTATAGGTGAAATTCGAATTTGCAATACATACTTCAGGATTGATAGATGGTGTTTTACAGTTTGCAGCTTGAGTATGCCTTGGAAGGAAGCTCTAATTTTATAGCCTAGAGGGACAGAATGGATGCTGTGTTAGAGGATAAAGGCTTAAAGGAATTAGTTGATCAAGAAATTCCTAAGCTAGCAGCATCAAATGCACATAATTTGGCCGAATGGAAGAAGTGTGTGGCAAAGGCGAGGCAGATAATCCTTCAGGGATTTCGAGACCAAATTGTCTTGAGTCTCCATGGAAAGGAAACTCCATTTTCTATGTGGAACATTGACGGACTTGTATCAGAACAACAATGACCAAAGGAAATTGGCATTGAAGGACAAACTTTGGAAAATCAAAATGGAGAAAGGCGAGACTATTCCAAAATACTTGACCAAGTTGACTCAATGTCGTGATGAATATGGAAGTGTTGGAATCACGGCTACCAAGGATAATATGATGAGTATTAGTCTTCTAAGACTCCCAAAGAGTGGGCATAGTTATCAGGAATTTGTCAATGATTGGGAGAATTTGCCAGATTGGGAACGACTGTGGTCGAATTTGATGCAGGAGGAGATTAGGAGGAACACCTGGGACAACTCTTCATCAAAGACTGACAATGAGGAGAACCGTGCCTTAGTGATCAAGGTGAAGAAGGGGAGAGGGAAAGCTTCCCATTCCAAATTGGATTCTTATAATGGAGGTAATAAGAAAGACATGACAAAAATTAAGTGCTTTCATTGTCATGAGTTGGGCCATTTTACTACAAATTTTCCACTCAAGAAGTCCAAGAAGAAGTCCTCAGGAGGAGCGACAGGTGAGGCTTTGGCCTCTCAATTAAAATTGGACCTTTCCCTCATTACATGCATGGTGTCATCAATGATGGGAAATGTATGGTACTTAGACAATGAAGCTTCATTCCACATGACTGGTGACAAAGAGTTATTTAGTGACCTAGAGGAGAAAGATTTGTAGATGCATATCGAGAAGGGTGACGATGGGAAATATAGTGTTACTAGATTGGGAATGATTAGTTTTCAAAGGGAGCATGGGGCTCCACCCACCTTGAAGAATTTTATGTATGTGCCTGGGATGAAGAAGAAATTGGTATCCATTTCCATGCTTGAGGATAAAGGCTATGATGTGATATTCTCGAAAGGAAAGACATTCCTTTGATACATAGCCACGACTCAAGTAATGAAGATAGGGATTTAGGTGAAGAATATCTATAAGATGGAGGTAGAGGAGTGTCCTAATTTGAGAAAAAAAGCAGAAAGGGTGCAGAGCTAAGATTTTAGCGAGTTGTGGCACAGGCGATTGGGCCACTCGCATCATGGGGCTTTGAAGATATTGTACCAGATCTCTACTAGTCTTCCCAAAGGTACGCTTGAGCAAGTTGATACATGCAAGGGGTGTACTTTGGGAAAATACACCAAGTCTTCCTTTCACGACAAAGATAGTCGAGCAGAGGCTATTATAAAGTGAGTCCATTCAGATGTGTGTGGACCATTCTCGACAACATCCATGAACAAACACAACTATTATGTTATATTTGTTGATGACTGTTCTCGTAAATGCTGGATATTTTTCATGCAGAAAAAGGATAAAAATTTCACAAAGTTTTGTGAGTTTAAAGAATTGGTGGAGAAAGCTCAAGAAAGAAGGTTAAATCTCTATAGAGTGATAAAGGTGGTGAGTATGTGTCAAATGAGTTTAAGAACTTCTGTGCAGTGGAAGGTATTAAATGGGAGTAGACGACACCCCATAACCCTCAATAGAATGGGGTGGCCAAGAGGAAGAACATAAGCATAGTAGGGGCAGCGAGGGCGATGTTGCATGATCAGGGCCTACCACTACACTTATGGGCTGAGGCATGCAACACAATGGTTTATGTTCAGAACAATAGCCCACAGCGATACTTGAGATGAAGTCACAAGAGGAGGCTTACTCTGGTAAGAGGCCAGATGTTGGTCACTTTAGGATTTTTGGGTCATCAGTATATTTCCATATGACAAAAGATTCACGGAAGAAGATTGAGCCGAAAACAGAGTTGGGGATATTTTTAGCATAAACTGATACACCTCACAACTATCAGGTGTAATTTCCAACCAACAGGATGAAAGTTGTTCTCAGGGATGTCAGATTTGATGACAAGAAGGCCATGCAAGTTTCCCTTGAGACAGAGCTTGAGCTACATGCGTATGGGGAGATTTTAGCTCCTAAGGTTGATGAGCCTTAGATTTATGTGGAGAAACAACATGTAGAGGATCCAAGGGTGGAGACATCCACTTAGGCAGAGTCTTCCAGAGAGGGAAGAAAGTGCACTAGAGAGGCTAACAAATTGTTGGATGATGCACGAGAGAATGTGGGAGAACCCACTTCTCAGCCTAGGCAGAGGAGGTCACCTAAGAGGTACATTAGATACATGGCTCTTATGGGAAAATTTGTTGTGAAAGAGCCATATTCCTTTAAGGAAGAAGTGAAACAACCAGTTTGGGTTGATGCCATGGTGGAGGATTATGACTCCATATTTTGGAACAATGTTTGCGATGTGGTCCCAAGACCAGAGAACAAGTCAGTGGTGATCTCCCTTTGGATTTACAAGATAAAGCAAGATGCAGATGGTAGCGTGGAGAAGCATAAGGCTAGATATGTGGCTCATGGATTTTCACAGGTAGAGGGGATTGAATATGATGAGACATTTGCTGCTATTGCAAGGTACTAGTCAATTAGATCTATATTGGCACTATCAGCAGAGATGGGTTGGAAGATACATCAGATGGATGTGAAGACAACTGTTTGCTAATGACATGATTGAGGAAGAGGTGTACATAGAGCAAACTGAAGGATTTGAAACCTTTGACCGTGAGTCACATGTGTGCCGACTCAAGAGAGCGTTATATGGGATGAAGCAAGCACCTCGTGTTTTGTACACCAGGGTAGATAGCTACTTCATCGGGTTGGGCTTCACGAAGAGTGAAGCAGGTGTGAACCTGTACCACATAGTAGTGGAAGGTAAAAAGTTGATCATTGTACTTTATGTTGATGATCTCATATGATAGGTGATGATCAATTTATTTTCTTGTAGGGAGGACCTTGCAAGAGAGTTTGAGATGAAGGACATGGGGCTCATGCATTAATTTCTTGGCATGGAGGTATGATAGGGAGATGGGGAGTTGTTTGTGTCTTAGGGTAAGTATGGCAACGAGATAATTAGGGGATTCTGCATGGAGAGCATAAAACCAATGGAGACTCCTCTAGCAAGTAACTAGAGGAAGGAGGATGCTACTTTAGGGGAAGTAGTGGAAGCTATTGTTTACATGCAGCTTGTGGGTTCACTCATGTACTTGGTGAACACACGTTCGAATATGTGCTATGCAGTTAACCAACTTAGTCAAGCGATGGTTAGGCTTACCAACCCGTATTGGAAGGCGGAATTCATGTGTTGAGATACCTAATCTTAGTATGAATTATGGTACATACTGATAGAGGGAGTGAAGCTTCAAGGCTTCATTGATGCAAATTGGGTAGGGAGTCCATCCGATTGGAAAAGAACATCAGGAGGGATCTTCAGTATTGGGTCAATGACAATTTATTTGTACAATAGGAAACAAAGATCGATTGCACTCAGTTCGGCAAAGGTAGAGTACATGGTTACGAGTCAGGGAACATGTGAGGCCATATGGATTAGGAAGATATTGGTTTGTTTGTTTGGTTAGCAGATGGATCCAACTGTGATTTACTGGGATAATCAGAGTTGTATCAAACTCTCTAAAAATCTAGTTTTTCATGATCGGTCCAAGCATATTGATATCCGATGTAATCATCTTAAACATTGTGTATTGAGGCATATTATGTTGTTAGAGTACATTCCCATGGAGGAGAAAGATGTTGACATTTTATCAAAGGCATTGTCAAGATGTAAATTCGAGTTTCATAGAGACATGATCATAGTAGCTGATAATCCATTCTTGTTGAGAGTGAGTATTGAGAAATGGAAATAAGAAATTCCAATGTAATTTGTCCTTGAATTAAACTGAGAATTAAAATTGAATTCTATTCTCATAGAAAATTGTAAATAGTTTATTAAGCTTAATTAACTTAATTAGCCTAGGAATTTCGAGTTGGAAGTCTTTCTGTAGTCATGTATATGTTCTCCCTAAATTTTTGGGGTCCAATATGAGTTTAAATTGAGTTAGAAATTAGATCACTCAGTTTACTGAGTTAAGTTAAGTTAAATTAGTTTTAAATTGTTTTTGGAACTAATAGAGGACTAACAATCAGTTGGTGCACTAATGCATCTATTAGTGCTACTCCAGTTAACTAAAGGTTCCCTCATAAAAAACTCATGCATGTCATTTCAGAGAAAGACCCAGTTGAGATTAGAGTGCAAGGAAAATGTAATACCAATGGTATTATTTACTGGAGTGTAAATATCATGCATACATCAAATATTGATCCTATGTTTAAATTGCGTAGTTTTGGAAGCATGAATTCCATTTAAATACGAGCTATTCATACTAGGAATTACATAAGAGATTAGGGGCTTGGAGAGCTACAAAATTGGCTAAGTGTTTGCCAAGAGCTAGCTTGTGAGCTGAGAGAGTTGAGAATACTCATGCCTAATTGTTTTAGTGAGAACAAGCTTTGTATCTTCACTCATATTTTTGATATATGAAAGACAGGTAGTGGGGTTTTGAGCAATGGCTTTCCCCAGATACATCTTGTGTTACGTGCCATTGATTTATCTTCTTCTTGTTCATATTGTTTTCATCGATCTACTGGCTTCCATTGGTTGAAAGTAGAAGTAGATTTTTGTCCCGTGCCTTAGTACATTGAATGAGCTTGTGAATCTACATGATTTTCTACAAAATACATAGTGAATATGAGCAAATATTATGCAGTCACTGTGAGAAAGGGTTGAACAATGAATATGAGAAACAATTTCACAATGACTGTCATTTGTAACTGTAAAATCATTGTTGGCAAGTATTGCATGGTCACTATCTCTAGGGACTATGCAATCATTGTCTCTCAACAAGAGATGCACTAGCTTGCTTGCTTGGAAGAATTGTGCTTGTGAACACATCAATGCTAGGCATGTGAAGGCATGTAGTTAACCGATTAGGATTCCTAAAGGAAGACTTGAACACTTAGGTAACATGACCAAGCATGAATTTGATGGCTTGAGATGTGGGATGATATGTCTCTGAGGAGGCTCCAAAATTTGAATGTAGGAAAAATTTGGAGGTTGTTTTTTGTAACTTCAACAATCTGACAAGCATGAATTATTACTTCACTTGCTCAACTTACCATTTGTTGTCACGTTGGCATAGTTGTTGCGTTGAGATGTTATGTTATAAATGTTGTCAAGATGTACTGAATTGAGGTGCTTTGGAATAGGTTCGACATAATGGTTCCTTTCCTTAGGGTTTATGGCATGACTACTTGCAAATCTCCATAATTAAAGATAATTTGTCATTTCTTCAAGTCGATAACATATTGTTTGTCAAAAGGACATTCAATACCAAGTAACACTGGATAAGGGTATGTGTCATCCTTAATCTCAATGACTTCAAAGTCTGCCATAATCCTTTGTCGATGTTAACTTCAACATCTTCTAACCATCCAATTAGAAATATATAATTGATACAAGCTTTGGCTTGCTCATCAATTCCTATGTATTCTTTGGTAGTATATTTACATCTGATCCTAGATCTAATATAATATTATCCATATCATATTCTATATTCTAGGGATTAAACCATTATTCTCTATTTTTGCACCTTCTTCACAACACTTTCTTTATTGTCCCCGGGGGTACTTTTGTGGAATTGGCTTCCTTCTCCTACACATAGTTATTTATTCTTTCCTACACATTGTGATAAATAATCCTACACAGTTTTTCTAAAGCACAATCATCCTTCATCAGATATAAATAAGTTCTCAAAATGTTTTGGATGAGGTTTACCTCCCCTAGAGTAACTTTAGGTGGAGGCTCATCATAGATTGACGAAGTTTCATAAACTAGTGGGCCCTATGGCCATTTCATTGAGCTCTATGCACCCCATTCAACTACCAAGAATTATCTTCTTAGATCCTTATAGGTTTATTTTCCTTTGGCCAAGTCAAATCTTAGAGGCATCTCTATAACCTTTTGAAACCACTAGTAGCTTCTCAAGTGGATTTACAATGTCCATTCCGTTTCTGGTTCCTTCTCTTGTTGCCACGCACACTTTAGGGTGATGTCATAAGACTTTAGTTGTAACCAGTTGTACATTTGGTACTCATTTCTACTGTTACTTTTCCGATAAATATGATCAATCCTTTATAACAGGGTCTAGATGCCCGTAGTACGTGAAATTCATGCATGGGTTTGGATAGTCCATTTCCAGATGCCCCAATTGGCCATAGTTGAAATAAATTACCAATCCTCTTCCATGTCCATAGCATCCTTTCCCTCTTGTAGGCAGACCCTTCCCTCTCATTGGTGGTCCTTGTCCTTGGGTTGGTACGAGGTAGCCTCTCACTTGATAGTGTTATTCACCATCATCACCTCACTTTGCCTCTTGCATGTTGTAAGCATCAAAGGTCCTCGTGTGCATCAAATCCATTGTGTGACAAGATTGAATGTCATGTATGATAGATTTGCAGATTCATAAAAGGAAGTTTGTGCCAAACTTTTATATTTTAGCACCATAGGGTAGTTGGTAGGCTAGTTCCACCACACTCAAAAAATGTCACACCATAACCTCCTACCTTGGGCTATGGGTTTTTCTGCCCCTATAGACACATAATTTGTCACTATTGGGTATTAGTTGTAGTGGTGACCCTCTCCCTTACATATTGCAAAATACATCTCCTTGCACTTTTGTTTTCCCTTTTCTAGGTTCTATAACTATAGAGTTAGGTTAGCTAGCTATTACTTGATCCGGATTTAAACAGGAACACAATACAATAACAGATATGTAGCGGAAATAATATTTCATTTCATTACTATAAAATATTGAAATATGCTTACAAACAGAAGTGGAAATAAACCAACTAGGGCAATCGTAGCTTATCTCTGAGAAGAGATGTGGCGGCTACATGCCTCTGAACTATAAAGGCTACATTGTGGTGGACAATCTATCGTTTTACAAAATGTGACTTGTTACTTATAGTATTTTTTAGTTACAATACCACGGGTCCATTCCATGGGTGAATGAATACCATGGGTGGATTTTACAATACCACGGGTGGATGCCATTTACAATACCATGGGAAAATTCCATGGGTCGATGAATAATATGGGTGGATGAGTACCATGGGTTGATGCCATTTTCCATTCGGATCATTCCTCCCTCCTTAAGAAGCAATGGTCCCCATCGCGTAAAGTTCCCTCTTGCGAAGCCTTTGTTGAATAGGAAGAGCCATTGAAGATAAGGGTTTTATGTGGTTAACCCAAAACCCTGATAAACGAAGATCTGAGGATAGAGATACCCTGTAATGCTTGTGACCAACTGTGATTCTGACAGTGTGCGGCCTAGCAAATGGACTTCGATGACAAGGATTTTATGTGGTTGACCCATAACCATGATGTTGGTTGCTGATGAAGTAGCAGGTGCCTACATAGCCTAGGGTGGGAGGGAACATCTCCAAATAACCCAAGCCGAATGCTGCTATGTTGAAACTGATGAATGTGAAGCAGGTGCCTACTAAAGTGGGGTGGGAGGGCACGTCTCGAATGGGAACCCACTCCGAATGTTGCTCTAGAATTAAAATGGACATAACTCGGCCAATATAACTCAGAATATTTATTATAACCTATTTTTAGAAGCAAAAGGATCATTTTTCATCTTCCCATGAGTTGGAAATCCTTATCTGGACACTTTGAGATCTCAGATTCGCACTGCAACAATTCTGTCGTCACAAAAATTCTGATAAACTAGCTGATTTTAAAGCAGCAATATCTCCCACATCCGAACTCCGATGCGGCCCATTTTTTTCTTGAAACTGTGTGATTTTTCGAGAGGAATCCAGATCTGGTATTTGTTTTTATAAATTTTGTACCAAATGTTTCAGATCTGATCTGTAAAGTCGCCACCCAAAAAAATTCCTTCAAAAAAATGAAAAAAGAAAAATTCTTCCTGCTTGACCCAAGAAAGTGCTCTGTGGAGGTTGTAGTACATGCCTGAAGTTTGTTGAATATTGCTGCAAAATTTGAAACTGAAATATGCATGAAACCCTCATTCCCATGGAATCATAACCTGCTCTGATACCACTGATCCGGATCTTGGGAGGAGGCCCCCAAGATCTAAAAGATTGAAATGGATCTTGGGGAGAGAGACTCTCAAGATCTGAAATATTGCAATGGATCTTGGGGGAAAGGCCCCCGAGATCTAAAAACTTGAATTGCCAGAATAAAAATAGGAGAATTCTCAATAAACAAAACCACAAAGAAACTTTTTATTAAAACCCAAGTGGAAATAAACCAGCCAGGGCAATGGTAGCTTATCTCTGAGAAGAGATGTGGTGGCTACATGCCTCTAAACTGTAAAGGCTACATTATGGCGGGAAATCTGTCCTTTTAAAAAATTTGACTTGTTACTTATAGTATTTTTCAGTTAGAATACCACAGGTCAATTCCATGGGTGAACGAATACCAAGGGTGGATTTTACAATACCATGGGCGGATGCCATTTACAATACCATGGGTAAATTCCATGGGTCGATGAATAATATGGGTGGATGAGAACCATGGGTTGATGTCATTTTCCATTCGGATCAAATGGTTCGAGAAATGTTTCCCAAATTCAACTTAGAATCAGGATGTTTCAATGGATTCTGTGGTTCCTTGACATAATCAGTGGTAAAAATAGATGAGAAATCATTTTCAAAATGATCAAGCTCAGGTAAAAATGAAGATCGATGATGAAGATATTCCCATGGTAAATCATCAACAGACAAAATCTCATGAATCTACTCATCAGTATGAACAGGTTCAGAAAAGGTTGTTGAATATGAGGTTGAGATTGAAAGTGACTACCCATGGACCACATTCATTGGATCAATTTTGGTTGAACTAGAGTCGGAAAACGACTGTACCGCCTGATATGCAACTTCAAATGGACTCAAGGGCATGGCATCACCAAATGAGTCTACCTCATAATCGGAAGGAACGATCCAAGGATCATCAAGAACAATAGTGTCTGATGAAATCATATGAATGGTTGCAAAAGGAGGCGATATGTTCAAAGGAGGAAAGGAAAAAGTTCCTAGCAAACCAGAATCTTTGACTAATCCCACCCCAACATCCTTATAAGGGATAGTTGTTTTACCGACATGTTGAATACTCTCAGAAGAGGCTAGGTCGGATGAAAAGTAAGTCAACTGATCTATTGTAACGATCTTTCCATTATGAGGGAACTTAATGAGCCGAAAGACCGATGAAACAACAACAGTAATTGCGTAAGACCAACTGCGACCCAAAAGAAGGTTGTAATCTAGAGGGGCATCAACCACCTCCACATCTAGATTAACAGTTTTGCCTTCTACCCCTATAGGTAAATCCTGCAGAATGCCATAAGGATGAAACCCTCGGCCATCAAAAGTCTTCAAAATTGTCGAGGATTGGTTAAGTGTCGGAGAACCAAGCGATTTCCAACACGAAATCGACATAATACATGTTGAAGCTCCCTCATCAATCACAGTACGAAAGCAAGGCCTATTTTTGACTAACACTAGGATCTGGAAATCCATTTGATGAGGTAAGCGAGGTGTACTATTTTCTAAATCGAAGATTATAAGGTTGGAATCCTAAACATCAACAACTCCTATAGTAGACAAAAGCAATTTACGCTGTGCTGGACATGATTGCAGCACCTCCAAAGCCGACATTGCTGAAGGAGGTATAGATAAATCTTCAACAATGTTATAGTTATGAGCAGCTCTCACATGTGGATTGAAAGCTGACTTCCGAAGTATACCTTTAGCAGGCGGTTTGATTACTAAGTCTGGATTAGGTTTCTCGATCTGTAGCAAATCGAGACCAGGAGGAGTTGAAGTTGATGGGTTTGAACTAGAAGATTCTGGTTCTTTACCACCAACAATATTCTTACTTCCATAATCTTGTGATCGCGTCGCAATCCTAACATGGGACATCATCATAATTGGTTCTTCTGAGGCATTTGAGGAAGAACCTATCATCTTACTATCTTGAGTGGGAAAAGGATCCTTCAAGACATCAGGCGTTTGAGAACCTTTGATGATTTTTGAAACCTCAGCTTGATGTGGACAATCTCTTGTAAAGTGCTCTTCGTCACAGATGAGACAATGATAGCGAGGTTTACGTTTCTTTTTACCGCCGGATTTGGATTTGGTTGTAGAAGATTCTACAACATTAATATCGGCAGGAACTTCAATGGAAGCTTCTCCTGTCGGGGAATCTGGTAAAGTTATAATAGGAGAAGAATTCTATGCAGATTTCTTCTTACTTTTGGTATTAACTGTACCAATCATACCATCAGCGGCATGAGACCGTGAAGGAGTTGCAGATATTTGATTTTGTTTGGGAAGATCGGGGATTTTTTCATGTAAAGTACCCGACTGCGTATAAACTAAGTCAAGGTACTGAGCTTGAGCAATTACTTGCTCCTCAGTAACAACTCCTTCCTTAGCTACAAACTCGGTGATTTTTGGTAATAAGGATTTAACAAACCATTCTGCCAAAATTTGATCCAGGATAAAAACTTTCACTAAACGTCGTCGACGTTGCCATTCATGAATATGGTCTGAAATATATGTAGACGTTGATTGTTTTAATGAAGTTAATAATTTCGTGCCATTGTCATATCTGAGAAGAAATTGAAAATAAGTCAAGAACGAAGTAGCTAACTGACTAAAATTATAAAAAGAGCTTCGTGGCAACTCAATGTACCACTTAGCCGCGAGACCAATTAGAGTGCGTTGAAAAAGCCTTAAGCGAATTGAATAATCTATAATGGAATTTGATGCACACCAGAGGTGATAGGTCATCACATGGTTCGACAGATCCTCTCCTGGTTTACCCTCAAACTTGGGAATATCACTGGGCAACTTATTAGGCATTGGCGGCCAGTACGGAAGATAATAAATTGGATCATTCATAAGGCGCGGCAAGTCGGGTAAATCCAAAGTTGCTATGAACGGTAACTGGCGGTTAGGGTCTCGAAAACCTTGGGACACAAGACCAGCTCTAGGAGGAGGATACCCAGGATAACCTGGAATTGGATTTGCATTTGGAATATTATATCCTCCCGGAAAACCAGGATTAACCGGACCAAACTGGGGTTGTTGAGATTGAGGTTGTTGATATGTATACCCAAGGTATGGTTGATACTAATAAACTGGGGTTTGCACAGCATGACCGTATTGATACTGTCCCTGGTACGGTTGATAAGTAAATTGAGGCTGACTTGTGACAACCGTACTTGGACCAGGTTGTCCTACAGGCATCTGAACCGAAGTCTGAATTGTAGGTCCAAATTAGGGTAAAGAGGTCTGAGGAGTTGATACAGGAACAATAGAAACCAGAGCTGTCGATACTCCAGAAGTAGGTGGGGTAGATTGAAAAGAAGCTGTAGTAGATGTAGCATTCAATTGAGGCGGAGTTCGAGGCGAACTAGGCCCAGGATGATGAACTACACCAGGTGTAGAAGTTTGAATAGTAGACTGGATGGGTTCTTGGGTTGAACCAAAAACCATGGGTTGTCCAGATTGAGATGACAACTGCACATTGGGTTGCAAAATCTGTTGAGTTTGGGATGGATCCCACACCATATTCATTCCGGGGTAAGGGCCCATAATAGGTTGAGCATATGGGGGACCATAAATAGGTTGAGTGTAGGACTGATAATTGAAAGGTATATTTCTAGTCCCTTGAACAAATGGTTGACCAGAAGGTGGTTGGAAACCTTGAGATTGATATTGACCTTGAGGTTGATAACCTTGAGGCGCGTACTGATACTGGGGTTGACCTTGAGGTGTATATTGATACTGGGGTTGACCTTGAGGCATATATTGAGTCTGAGGTCTACGTTGAGGCATATATTGAGTCTGGGGTTGACCTTGAGGCATGTACTGTCCCTGAGGTATGTACTGACCTTGAGGTTGCCCCCCAGGCGGAATTTGAATACCTTAAGGTTGCCCCTCAGGCGGTATTTGACTGCCCTGAGATTACCCCCCAGGCGGAAATTGATTACCTTGAGGTTGCCCCCTAGGCAGAATCTGACTACCTTGAGGTTGTGGATTTGGAATAACACCAGACATCATAAGAATTTCTTCTACACTCAACGGTGGATTTTCGTTATGACTAGCTGATACCCCATGTCCGATGGGTTGAGGAGACACTCTTGAAAAAGTACCAGAAACTAACTGATACCTAGATGGAACAGAAGGACCGCCATATAAAAATGTTTCTGGATTTTGAGAAAACATGGATGACCTGTTTAACATATTCGAAGGAGGATAATAACCTCTGGGCATTGGATGAAAAGGAATACGAGGTGGTGAAGCAACGAGACCCCGATTTTCTAAAGAGTTCGTCAAAGATACTTACCAAGCGTCACTTCAAAAAGGACTATAAATTATAGATTCACGCTCCCTAAGTTCTATAGTCGGTTGATTTTCAAAGGGAGTTATATCCTCGTCCGAAATAACAACTTCTTCAATAGAAATGAGTCCTGTTGGAAGATTTTGGATAATGACACTTCCTACCCTAGGTGAACCAGGACCACTAGAAACTGAAGAAGCAAATCCTAAGGATGGAGTAGCAGCAGGTTCAGTTTCAGGTTTAGAAATTTCAGGTTCCTCAACGAGTTCACCAGTGGAAGAAAAACTACTAGTAAGCTCGGAAACCGAAAGTGGTTCAGAAATATACTCTGTTGCTGGAATGTGATAATCAGGGTGAATAATTAAAGATGATTCTTCGACCTCTAGTGACCCAACTCTACTTTCACTAGGTGTGACAAGAGCTCTTAGCCCTTCAAGCTGACTTGGTGTATATTCAGGAGGCTGCCCCTGAAGTCTACAGTATTGTCTCGGTAATTCAGCCACAATTAATTAATTAATTACTTCACACGAAAACAAAGAAAATCTCAAGAAAAACACCTAAAGTCTCTAAAGAACCAAACAATTGAATCACACACCTAGCAATCTAAGAGTTCAAACCACACACAAACAATATTTTTCCGTACCGAAAACACTAGTTGGTGATGAAATCCAACCTCGTAGAATTCAATACAGAATGGCGGTTGGAACAGTTACCCTGACAAGCTTAATGAAACAGACTAGCAAAAGTTTCTCCACAAAACCGTCTCGAGTGAAGGTAACCCCCTAGAGAGTTCAAGTGAGTCTATTCAACGTCTTCTCCAGGTATAATGGGAGCTTCCCTCCACCGTCACCTTAGGAAAGAATCCTATAGATAATGGCCACTAAGGTTACCAACGAAAACAAATATACTTGGGGGAATAGTCTACGATCCGATACGCACACAAGGGCAGAGTAACAAGCTCAATCCCCTTGAAGGATCCTTGACATAATCCAAGGTTTACAAACAAGTGACCCCAGGCTCCTCGACAATGGTCAATCCAAGGTTTACCATTTTTAATACGTGAATATCTTCTATCGTTCCAAATGAGGAAGGGTTGATTACCTCACTAGTTCAGATATGATCTCGTGCTTCTCCTTTAAGAGGAGCTTTCCCAGAGCATAGATGTAACAATTGGAATTTCTTCCTACCGCAAGATCGACTACTTGTTTGTTTTAACTATCTTGGAGAGTTAATTACTCCCTACTCCAAGATACTAGCCTAAGCTATGTTGGTGAATAAGAGCCCTAAAAATAAAAATCTTGCTAGATGAATTTTAATTAAACGTTAATTTTATTGGTTGTTTCTTAAGTCAAAAGGTATGGAGATGAAACTTTGTGGTGTGAAGACTCGACTCCAAAACGCTAAAAAATGCACCTAAGATGATCAATTATTTTCCTTTTCAATGAATCTCTAGCTAAAGGAGGAGTGGAGAATGTAATTTCTTGAAAACAAAACTTTCCTTCAACATAAAAACTAAAAGAAAAAAATTTTGTCTTTTCCTTTTTCAATACACTCAAACGAAGCCACTAATTATTCTCATGAAATAAATCACTTTTCGTTTCAACACTCAAAACTAGAAAAACAATTTTTTCAAAAGAGAAACTAGAATTTCTAGACAACACACTCAAAACTATGAAACATCTAATATTGAGATCTGACTTTTTAAAACTATTGAAATAAAAGCTTCAAATGTTTTTTGAGGATGTTTTTTACTTATTTATTTAGCAAACTAAGGATTAATTCGTTCAGCAAGACAAATCAACCAAAAACACCCAGCTATGTTTTTATAAAAAAAATGAAATTCACAACTTATGACCAAGTTCATTCAAAGTTTTGTAAAGAGAAACAAAATCGATTTCTCACCAAAGGAAGATATCACAAACCAGCTAGACTTATCAAGAAGACAAAAGCGTCCATGGTGATCTAAGGTCTCTTAGGCTTCTAAGCTTCAAGTCATTACAAAGACTGAGTGAAGACCAAACCAAGCATGAAAAAACTTTTAGAAATTCATCCAAAACACATCACCAATGGAACTTACTTATGAGAGACTTTTAACAGGATATATGTAGATCTATGTAGAGGACAAAAGTAACAAAAAGAGCCTAAACTAAACTAGACGAAAAGATTTCAAGATTTTCAAAAATTTTTACAGGGTCCGTAGGCCCCCAGTGAAACCAGGTGCGGTACCGCTCTGTGCAGTAAAGTAACAGTGCGGACATGTCCGCACTGTAACTTAAACAGAACATGCAGTCCTCGTAAAATTTATAAAAAATAAAAAATCAATCTAGGACTGACAAACTACCCAATCCCACACACATCAAGTAAAAACCAGAAACAAAAAAGCAAGTTTCTCGAATCAAAGATAAAGGAAAATTAAACAATCAAATCCCATCCCCAGTGGAGTCGCCAATTTGTTAAGCAGATAAATCGTTCTTGCGGACAAGACCGATCTCCCTAGTATCAATTGATATCTAGCAACAAGCAGGACAATCAAATCTACTTTTCTCTAAACATATTTTGATTCGTTAATAAAAACTAAGAGGTGTTTTAGACCCTACCTTAAGTCCAACGCTAGTTTGTGGCAGCCTTGCTCCAACAGCTTCAAAGAGTTTCCTCTTAATAACCTGAAAACACAAACAAGCACACATCAAAGAACACTTGCATAGCTAATATAATAAATCATGTTCATCATAGTGATCAAGGAGTCTATGAAATAAACCATTAAACATAGCTTATTGAGAAAAATAAACTTGATTGTATTAACTTTGAGAAAGAAGAACTTTACAACCTTGGTGCCTTGGTGCTGTACAAGCTCTTCCCAGTGTCCAGGTAGGAATCTCCTCTAATTTCACATGCTTCACTCTCTCCCAAATGAGATAAAAAGATATGTGATATTTCCTGTCAAAAGCTCAATTAGGAAGACTAAGTTCCAGCAACATATACCCTCAAAAATATTCAGCTTTCAACCTCCCGAGTAACCAGCCCAAAGCTTCATTTTATAGTGCAAGGGAAGGAGGTTACAGGTCCACCATTGAAGGGATAGAGTCTTCCTTCAAGGGGATAAGCTCCTCACATCAAGGGGTTATCTCCTTAAGGAATGGGATGCATGAACCCTCAAGGAGCGAACTTGCCAGCGCAAGATTCCCTCTAGAAGCTTCCAAAATTGACTCAAAGTGAGTTTTTAAGAATAAACTCGCGCCTTTTAACTTTTACAGGGGTTCACACCCATATATGTAGATATAGAGCGGTCAAGTGCATAGGGGACATGACCAATGAGTGCAGTACCATAGGTAATGCTAAGAGAAAGTGCGAAACCAGAGTTTTAGAGATTTTTAAGGACTTTCTCTCATTTTCAAAGCTTGATATGCAGAGTTGAGGTTTAAGACTTGTAAAGGAGGTATGTATGAGTGGTGATAGACTCATATTGATTACAGAAAGTCATGGTGACAATTTTTCGTGTAACAGGAGATCCCTTGACATGTTGGCAGGTCCAACACCGTCAACAGTTTTGGCACTAGAAGGAGGGCCAAATGACAAGCTAAGTCCTCGAAATTTGTTTTGATTCTTCACACATCTAACATGTCTTATGTTACACTTCGTCCTCTGAGATGTTTGTCTTATGGAGATTACTTTAAAATCCCAGAGGATTTTTGGAATGTATTGTGACAAAACACATATGAAGGTGAAGGTGGAAAATCTTGGGAGATGCATAGTCTTACCTGTTCAAATCTATCTGAAAACCTCGAATCCCATGAGGATTATGTGATCTACACGTTGTTCACGTTCACGATTCATGGGCACTCATTGTAATGGATTGTCACACTGCTCGAAAGATCTATTCACTCATTTGGTCACTTTGTTTTAGAGTTATCTCATGCTTTCCATAATTTTGACTGTCAAACACTTAATAAAAAAATTCTTGGATTACGGAAAGCCCTTGATGAATTTGTGGCGCAATTTTGGTATCACTTTCGTAATCTCACATTTCAATTCCTAGAGGATGAAATTGATTGGAAATTTCTCAATGAAAGATTTTAGTATCTTCTTCACATATTCGAGAATATGCATATCTTTGAATCATTCACACCAACCCCAGCATTCCTCAGTGTTAGAGCTGCTAAATACAAGGAGAACACGGTTGCTATCACAAGTGACTGTCCATCGTCATCTCATCAAATGACTCTGGCCCCGCAGTGTGAGGTGGGTGAAGGTGCACATTTGTCTGTTGGACTATAACATCCTCCCACCACACCTTCTCTTGATCTCTGCTCAAATTTGGCTAGAAAGACTGTTGGTTGTCACGTAGATTTATTTCCTCAACCTTCGTCCCCACATTCTGTTGAAGCGTTGTATTGTACTGTGCTATATACTCCTATTCCTTATACGACACTTTTTGTTCATGAGGATCAAGTTGTCGATGGAGTTGGTGTTGAGCATCTAGCATGCACTATCATTTATGATGAGTATGTGTGGGAATCTGAAGAAGAGCCCGTGGTGAGAGATGACCTCTTTCTGTTCGCACCTCATCTGATTTTCCCTGACATATTTGGTGATTCTTCCATTGTTGATTTTTCGTGTGAGAATACATTCCTGGATTCATCTACTTTGATCATTCATAGAATAAATTGGATGCCAGTTTTTGATTGCATAGTGTAGAGGACACATCTGTGTTTGCAAATCCACTGAATATTTCAACTATCTTTTCAAAAATTACAGAGGGTGAACAATATTGCTTCTCATCAACCCCTCTATACAATTCATTAGATCATGAGGATGCTGATGAACATATCAAATTTCTAATCATGGTTGTCATCATCTATTTTCTCCTTCATTCGATCACGATGTTGATTCATTAACTGTCGATCTTTTTAAGTCACATGTCTTTGATATATCTATTGATGAAGTGGAAACCCCAAAACCTATCTAGGCACTTCAACCCGAGCTGATGGTTATGTCAGGTCCTCATTGTCTTAATGTTGTCTCCACTCCAGATCATAAAACTATTGAAACACCCAAGGCTCCTCATCACTCACCTGTTTTCATTGAAGATCAATTTAGTTCACAGAATTCAAATCCTCCACCTAAATCACATGACCCCATCGATCATGCATTAGAGGATTCCTACACAACGAGCACTCTTGCCAAGTATAAGTTGTCTTTCTTTCTCATGTTTGTTCTTTTTTCACAATCAAAAGAGTGTACATGTTTGTCATCTGCACCTAGTGTGAAGCATGACCATGATACATCCGCAAAATGGTTTTGTTGTGCTTTTATTATTTTCTTTTTTGTGGATATGTTTAAACTCGAAGTGTGTTGGTTATATATTTCTTGTTTGTTGGTTTACACGTTTATCTTTGTCGTAAACCATGCCTTCACCAACATGGTCAACCAATGCACTGATGGCTGGATTATAAATATCACTTAACGTGAAGAGGCCCATGCATTGTTTAGCTTAGGAGTAGGAGTAGTGTTTGCTTTCTTGTTTTGATTTATTTGCATGCTTTCTTTGTTTAATTTGTTTGTGTTGCTTGTTTGCTTGTTTTGCTTTCTTTTTTTTGCATTCATTCAATTCGATCCTTTTCTTTCTGTTTGTTTTCTTGTTTTGCAACCATAGGTTTAGTTTCACATGAAACAGTGTGTGGATCTCAGGACAAGCAAGGTAAAGTACAATAAGACTTGTACTACTATTAACACTTGGTTTTTTGTTGTCCTCTCTCTTTATGAAAGAGCTTGTTGTCTTCAGTTGTTTATACCCTGATGGGAAACACGTTCTATTTAGAGTGAGTCTTGGTCCACCTACTCTAATAGGCACTTTAACTAGTACCACCTACACTAATAGGTCCTTTTGTCTTAACCCTTTTCAACTCAGTCAAGTAGAGTAAGGTGAGGGGGAAAACCTTAACAAGTAGTGTTAGAGGTATACATAAAATAATTCTCTAAAGGGACAACCTCTTCTGCTCTTAATAAGTCAGGATCCCTCTTCTTCCTCTGAAATAAATAAGTGCCTATACATAGTTTTTTGAAAATGGAAAAAAATGAAATGAAAAATAAATAAGGTGAAAGAAGATAAAGGCTTCCTACGTAGAGTGGTGATGCTAGTAACTTCATCGGGGTACTAACCAGACTCACTAGCACCTAAGCGATGCTTATGTTCTTGCGTGACTCCACTGGGGTACTGTCCAGGCCTGCTGGCAGGGGAGCAACACCAATGATGAAACTAAGACTCTGACATCTTTATTACTTGTGTACCAATATACCCCTCATCCCCAATTGAAACAAATGACTTGACCTGGCTTGGAATGTGTGTTGACGGATCAACAGGACGATAAGGGACTGTATCTTTAACTCAAGCTTGGTGTTGAAGCCATGACAATAGAAGAATCGAACAATACTTTTGGAGGAGTTAGACTTGATTTTCATGAACAAGGTCCATACAGAAAGCCGAAGTTCTACTAGTGTGTCGCCAATGTTGTACCGACTACAACCACCCTTCAAAATTTTGCCTTGACTTCGTTTTGGAGCCTCCCTACTCGAAATAATCACAACTTTCTTACACTGATAAGGTACTTGTGTTTATTTAAGTTCATCCATCGTTTCACAACTTTTGTTCAACTCACTTGTCCCATTAGTCAACCACAAGCACACCCAACACTTGGTTCACATCCGGTCGATCAGCTATCAGGAAAAACTGCACAAACCTAGAGGGTAGCTTGTCTTCCCCTACAGAAATGTGCAGAGCAGCCCAACAACAGCCCTGCACTCAAAAATTATGTAGAGAAGGAAAGTAGCCTTGCTTTGGAAATTGCGCAAAGTAGGCCAACTAACACTTCTCTCCAGAAATGCGCATTTGCAGCCAGCTGCACTGCCATCCAGAATTGCGCAGAAACTGGCTAAACTGCACTGCTCTCCAGAAATGTGTAGAGTAGCCCAGGGCAGCTGCATTGTTCTATGAAATTATGCAGAACTGGACAACTGCACTACTCTCTGGAAATGCATAGAAAAACCCATTATCATTGCTTTGGAAAATTGCATAGAGCTGGCTAGTCAGCGAAGACCTCCAAGTCTAGACATAAAGCAGGAGTTTTCACTCACTGACTATTTGTCGCATGTGCTGGTAGGATGTCTGGTTCCCTCTAGAACTGTGCAATCCTTCCTTGCATGTAGGGAAAATTTTTCCAAAAAAGAAAAAAAAAAGAAAAAAAGCATCCCTAAATATTAGGGATCAATTTTGTGTAGCGGGAGTTACAAGCAAAAGCATTTTTAGAAACTTCTCGCCGAGTGTTGCTTTTTCCTAGATTTGTGGCATGCGCATCATAAACCCTAATTTTGCCAAATCTCTTTAAAATATTCCTTAGAGCTCATTCTTCACATTCAATCTCGGAGATCTGGCATTCCCAAGGCATCTAGAACCTTCGACACATTCGGTGCAAATTTTCTGGGTAAGTTTTGCATTTCATGCCTTTTGTCACTTTTTCTGTCGCTTTTTAGTTTTCAGCTTGTATGAGTGTTGTTTCCTTGGTTTTATTGAGTGAATGTTGGTGTTTCAATGCATTTTAGCTTGTAGAAGTGTTGTTTCAAGTTTTGCATTGCCTTTCCTTAGTGTTCCACACATAACATTGTTTCTTTACTAGGTCACCATTTCGGCTACTCACTTCATGAGCTTCTTGGTTTTATTGTTTGACTGATTTCTGCACTTGCTTGAATCACATGTATTTTTATTTCACTGAGATCTACACCATCTTTGCACACACATTCACTCATTCATGTTTTCGGTTTTCCAATGGGAAAATCTGGGCTATCTCATCCCCGATCCCGTGTCTCCTAGAAAGCTCTGTGCATTCCTGGTAGTTAAGGCTCTGCCTTGAATTCAGGAATGGTGCAAGGTTGCAGATACTATCCCTAGGCTATTCTCTGTGATATCCTAGGAGGAAGTGCCCAATCCTGCCCACTGGAACTACACAATGCGCAGTTCTAGCCAGCAATCTGGCCTGGCTGTTTTGCACATTGTGAAGTTTCAGTCAACAATCAATCTCCCTGGACTATGCATTGCACAGATCCAACTAGGAGTCATCCTCACTGGTATCTGGTACTGCACAATGCACAATTCCAGCTAACAGTCTCCCATCTTCTTGAATTCAGTGCTGCACAATCTTACCCAACAATCACCAGTTTGTTGCCCGAATGTTTCTCGAAGTTGTTTGATGTTTTCAACTGACATTGTCTCACCATGAGTGTCTTCTCTGTCTCTAGGTACCATAGGTTTTTGAGTAACTTCTCAATAGTACAAGTATCATGGCCTCCAAGAGAGTTGGATCAAAAGACATAGTTGAAAGCAAAAATGGGGACGTGGTTGAATAAGGGTCGATGATCTTGAACTTGTACATAGACACACTCTTGTTCATCAAGAAGGACATCAAGATCACATGGCAAGACATAAACACTATCTTCTCAGGCAGATTTGAGGAGAATATAGAGTATTGACAGGTCTATGTGAACATCCAAAAGTCATGAATATGCAAGGTTTCATGTAGGTTTCCTATGTTCCCTTGCACAGATGTGATCCACTGGATTGTCTCACACACTGATCCTGAGACAATGATACTAAGCAATGTCAATGGATCAAGGCTTGATTCCTTTAGGATGAAGGATTATCAAGAGATATATCATTTTCCATTCCCAGTGAGCATGATGGATGCACCATTATACACTCCCAACGACAACACAAACACAAGAGACCTCTTAAAGTGTTGGGTAAAGGATCCAACAAATTTTAGGACGACACCCAACCAGATATATAGGATGAAGACACCTAGGAAGGAATATCAGTTCTTGGAAATCTTCGCATGCCACTTGTAAGGCCAAGAGAGTAAAAAAACCTTCCCGCAGAGTTGGGCTTCTATGTTGGATCAACTGGAAAGTGAAGGAAAACTGTTAAACTAGTCCAACATGTTGGTTCTCTAGTTGAAAGTGCATCTATCCAATGCTCAGAGTTCTCCCAAGGATCAACAAGGGAAGTTCTTCTTGTCTGCATACTTGTTTGATGAAATATGTGCCCATCAAGAGTTTCTTAGCATGGGTTGGGCATGGGCACCTTTAGAGAGTGCTTTGAACATATATTGTAAGTTTCTTTCAAATTCCAGCTTCCGAGGAGTCATGGCTAGAATACGTGACCATTTCATCTCCCTCTATACACGATGATCTTAAAACAAGATCCGCCTTGCATGTCCTAGGCAATAATGGAGTCATTACTGAACATTGTAGATTGGTAAACCTCACCCAAGGGAACCTTCATCAGGATGTACAACATGGAGAAGGCTCCGCATATTTTGCCAAGGTTTTCCATGGACAAGTTTGTCATGCATGAGGTTGCATACCACATCTCAACAGGGTTGTCAACTAGATTTCACAGGAAGAAGAATGCACCATGGACCATGCTTCCTGTGTGAATTAGGTTTTTATGCAGTCGAGAGTTTGAAAGAAGCAGATGCCGAGGTGGTAGACTTCAAGAAATTTAAGTTTGGAACCAGGAGTTTTAACCCATACGACCCACATGGTTTGTGCAGGGACCACCATGCGTGAGTGTACTATCCTTGGATCCACTGGGTGTGTCATTGGCCATAGGAAGACCCATGGAGATATTGTTATAACCCCTCTAGGCTTAATGAACCGATCAACATTGCAGTGGAGTGGCTAGCAACACTCAAGGAAGTAGCACCACAAGTAGAAGCAACAATAGAAGCAGAAAGCAGCAAACCTGTGCAAGATCAAGGTAAGAGGAATATTTGCGAAAGCACATAAACAGAGCAAAGCTACAAGTTTAAGGAAGACCCACTTGTGGAATAGGTAGCTTTGGAGATAGATGTGAATAGGCAACAACGCGATAGGAGGATAGCACAAATAAAGATAGAGAAGCAAAGGATGGAAGATATAGAGACGATGTTGCAGGAAGTCCAGCAAAATCTCAAGGAAGAACAAGAGCTGCATAGAAGATATAAGGAAGTGTAGCATGAGCATGAACATGAACAGGAACAGGAGGAAGTGCAAAGCACACAAATAGCGCAAACTTCACCGATACAGGTTGAAGACTTTGAACCAGTAGTAGATGAAGAACAAGGTTAGCAACCGCAGGAACAAAATATTTCTCTGTAGGATGAACAAATAATAGAACAAATGGACATGGAGATGGAGTAGGCAGAACATGATCAAGATATCGACCTCATGCCAAAAGCAACCGGGGTCACTCCATAGGAATCACTAGCTCCAACAGTAGAGCAAGTCCCAAGTGAACAAGAGGATACCATTCTCCTTGAGGACCACCAAGGAACATAGGTGTACAACTTAGCCTTTGATGGGTCACAACACAGATTTTTACAAGCATGTAGAGCCCATACCCGAGATGAGCATGCATCACCTGCACACTTGGAAGAATGGGTGACTGTGTTAGATGTACGAAGACATCCAGCTGCCTTGGTCAATGCTACAAAGGCTTATTCCAAATCCACAAGCTCGAGTTTTAAGTTATTGATATCAGAAAACAAGTGCATCACTATGGAGTTTGCAAGGAGCCAGGCAGAGAGATGAACAATCGACAAGATCACGAAAGTAGAGATGAAGATGGCCATACTTGTTGAAGTATCAGCTCTTGAGACAATCATGTGGATACTATATGACAGGTTCGTCACCGTGGATAAGGTAGCTGTCCACCTACATGGTCATCTGCAGTGCTACACCAAGATAGTGTGAACACTCACAGACATACATGTCGTAGTTGATCATGTACAAACATGGAGAATTAGGTACAAGGGAGCCCCTCTTAACTTGCACAAGATGATGAAGCCGCAAGTGGAGTTGGACAAAGCATGCATTCGAAGTCAGATCTGGAACTATGAGGAACTCCCGCCACTCATCACCAGTATTGAGGCTTCGTATGCATGGTTGTATAGGAGTTTGGATGTCATCGTGAGAAAGTATGGCACCCCGTCAATTGGTACGCTCACATAGGCCAAAGAGAAAAACCAAGTCAGGCTGGAGCTCGATGTGTACTTCGATCAATTGATGATCACAACCAACATCGTAGATTATAAGTCAGCGCAGATAACATGAGGATGTACATCGCCAGTCTGTCCTTTCTCAGGACCAAAGTACAGATGTACATTACTAATTCGGCATTGCTTAGGACCAAGTTGTGCATATTACAGGATGAGTTGGACCAAGGTTCCAAACCAGTATACCTAAAAGCAAATGGAGGCAAGAGTTTGTTTCCAAAAGGACATCATCAAAGTGTATGTGGAAACCATTGTGCACTATTAAGCATGGGATCAATTTATCACTGATGATCACAAAGAGGAGGTTGATGAGCTTGTATTTCCACAACCGTTTGAATCTTAGTGTTGTCTAGTCTACCTAACTCAAGCCAAGTTTGTCCCACATGGGTATATGTGGAAAATGTATAATTTTTGTAAACATGATGTAAAGTGAAAATTCCAAGAGTCATTAGTGGAATACAAACAATAATATGTAATTTAAAGAGTCATGAGGGTAGTCCAAGAGTCACCAAGGGGGATGTCAAGGGTCACCCACCCTTTGGTATAAATAGAACCTCATAACTCATACAAAATGCTTTTGGGAGCCAAGCTTTTGTTAGGCATTTCTTAGAGAGGGCTTGGAGAGTATTGTGACGAGCCTTGGCTTCTCCATAGTGTAGAGCGAGCATATATCTTTGGAGGAGCAGGCAGTGTTTACAGTAACATTCCACTATTGGGGCTAGTGTCTGTCATGGTTGTATGTATGGATGGAAATTTCACTTTTATATAATATAACAAAGCCAACACTTTTTATGCATATGTTGTTATTGTAGTTCGACTATTCTAGTCACTTTGGCAATGTATGTAGTTTTACTTAGGCATTTATGTATGGACTATTTCCTATGTGATTGTATGAATCTTACTGAAGTGTGTTGTTGCATTAACTCGTCACTTTGGATTGTCAACTATTCTACTTCCTATTTTGCGATATCATTCAGCTCATGTGTTCCTTTCAGGCTGTGTACTATTACATGCATCTAAGGGATACACTTCTTTTCCCCTTCCGTGTGTTACAACCTCTCCATGCATCTCTCCTGACTTGCTGCAAGGTCACACACTTGCTTCCGACAAGGATATCTTGCTTACCTCTATGCGCTGTTGCAGTCAAGGCATAGCTTTTCTACACATTGCTAGGACTCTTACTCCAAACATTCTAAGGTCTAGTTGGGACTTTTTACCAAAAAGATACCCTGACATGTTGGCGGGTCTAGCACCGTCAAGATTTATGGTGCTAGAAGGAGGACTAGAAGACAAGCCGAGTCCTTGAAATCTATTTTGAATATTCACACATCTATCATGTCTTATGTTACACTTTGTGCTCCAAGATGTGTCTTATGGAGATGACTTTGAAATCCCGGAGGAGTTCTGAAATCTCGTCATAGAACACATATGAAAGTGAAGGCAGAACATCTTGGGAGAGGCATAATCTTGCCTTTTTGAATCTATATGAAAACCTCAAATCCCATGAGAATTATATGATCTGCATGCTATTCACATTCACGCTTCTTGGGAACCCATTGCAATGGCTTGTCACACTACCCAAAAAATTGATTCACTCATTTGGTGACCTTGTTTTAGAGCTATCTCATGCTTTCCATAATTTTGACTGTCAGGCACTTAATAAAAAAATTCGCGGATTATGGAAAGCCCTTGATGAATTTGTGGTACAATTCTGGTATCACTTTCGTAATCTCACAATTCAATTCCTAGAGGATGAAATTGATTGGAAAATTATCAATGAAAGATTTCAGTATCTTCTTCACATATCTGAGAATCCACATATCTTGGAATCATTCAAACCAACCCCAACATACCTCGATGTTAGAGCTTCTAAATACAATGCAAACATGGTTGCTATCACAAGTGACTGTCTATCCTCATCTCATCAAACAACTCTAGCCTCGTAGTGTGAGGCGGGAGAAGGTGCACATTTTTTTGTTGAACAGTCACATCCTCCCACCACACCTGCTCTTGATCTTTGTGCAGAATTGGCTGGCAAGACTGCCAAATTGTCTCATGGACATATTTCCTCAATCTCCATTCCCATGTTCTATTGATCCTCTGGATTGTACTGTGTTGTGTTCTCCTATTCCAGATCCACAATTTTTGTTCACAAGGATCAATTTGTCGATGGAGTTGGTGTTGAGCAGCCAACCTGCACCATCATTTATTATGAGTATGTGTGGGAATCTAAAGAAGAGGATGACCTCCTTCTGTCTACACCTCATCTGCTTTCTGCTGACATATTTGGTGATTCTCCCATTGTTTATTTTCCGTGTGAGAATACATTCCCAAACGCATCTACTTCCGATCATTCACAGAATATACCGAATGTCAGTTTGTCATTTCATAGTGGAGAGGACACATTCGTCTTTGCAAATCCACCCAATATTTCATCTATCTTTTCCAAAAATTCAGAAGGTCGGCATTCTGGCTTCTCATCAACCTCTCTGTACGATTCATCAGATCATGAGGACACTGATGAAAGTATCGAATTTTCTGATCGTGGTTGTCATGATCTCTTTTCTCGTCCATTTGATCACGATGTTGATTCATTCACTGTCAATCTTTCTAAGCCATCTATCTTCGATGATCTACATTTTGATGAAGTGGAAACCCCACAAGTTGTCAAGGCACCTCTGCCCAAGATGATGGTTATGTCAGGTCCCCGCTGTCTTCAGGTTTATTCCACTCTCGATCAGAAATCTATTGAAACACCTAGGGCTCCTCATGACTCACTTGTTTGCATTGAATATCAATCTTCTTTCACAAAATTCAAATCCTCCACGGGAATCACATGACCCCATCGCTCATGCATTGGAGGAATCCTACAAAATGAGCACTCTTGCCAAGCATAAGCTTTCTTTATTTCTCATGTTTCCTCGTTTGTGATGATCAAAAGAGTGTACATATTTGTCGTCTTCACGCAGTGTGAAGCATGACCATGATATGCCCATAAAATGCTTGTATTTTGATTTTATTCTTTTCTTTTCTATGGATATGTTTAAACTTGGAGCGTGTTGGTCTTCACTATTATATCTTTCTTTTGCTAGTTTACGTGTTTATCTTTCTTGTAAACCACACCTTCACCAACATGGGTCAGCCAATGCGTCGAGAATCTTCTTCACATATTTGAGAATCCGCATATCTTGGAATCATTCAAACCAATCCCAACATACCTCGGTGTTAGAGCTGCTAAATACATGGCGAACATGGTTGTTGTCACAAGTGACTGTCCATCCTCATCTCATGAAACAGCTCTAGCCCCACAGTGTGAGGTGGGAAAAGGTGTTTATTTATCTGTTGAACTGTCACATCCTCCCATCGCACCTACTCTTCATCTTTGCATAGATTTGTCTAACAAGATTGTCGGTTGTCACGTGGACTTATTTCCTCACCCCATTGCTCATGCATTGGAGGAATCCTATACAACAAGCACTCTTGCCAAGCGTAAGATGTCTTTATTTCTCATGTTTTCTCCTTTTTCACGATTAAAAGAGTGTACATGTTTGTCGTCTACATGCAGTGTGAAGCATGACCATGATACGTCCGTAGAATGCTTGTCTTGTGATTTTATTATTCTCTTTTCTGTGGATATGTTTAAACTCAAAGCATATTGGTATTCACTATTATATCCTTGTTGTTTGCTGGTTTACATGTTTATCTTTCTCGTAAACCATGCCTTCACCAACATGTGTCAACCAATGTGCCGATGGCTACATTGGAAATATCACTTTACGTGAAGAGGCCCATGCACTGTTTAGCTTAGGAGTAGGAGTAGTATTTACTTTCTTATTTTTCTTTGTATGCATGATTTATTTGTTTACTTTGTTTGTGTTTCTTGTTGTCTTTTTTTGGGTTCATTTACTTTGGTCCTTTGCTTTCTGTTTGTTTTCTTGTTTTTCACCCATAGGTTTAGTTTCGCATGAAATAATGTGTGGCTCTCAAGACAAGCAAGGTAAGGTACAAGAGGACTTGTACTGATATTAACACTTGGTTATGTGTTGTCCTCTCTCTTTATGAAAGAGCCTTTTGTCTTCAGTTGATGATACCCTGACGGAAGATACATTATATTTTGAGCGTGTCTTGGTGAAAACACAATGCTTACACTTTAACTATTACCACCTACTTTAAGTAGTCCTTTTGGGTTAACCCTTGTAAGCTCAATCAAGTAGAGTAAGATGAGGGGGAAAATATTAACAAGTAGTGTCAGAGGTATACATAAAATACTTCCCTGAAGGGACAACCTCTGATGCTCTCAATAAGTTAGGATCCCTCTTCCACCTTTGAAATAAATAAGTGCCTATGCACAATTATTTGAAAAATGAAAAAAATGAAAATGAAAAGTAAATAAGGTGCAAGAAGAGAAGGGCTTCCTGCACTGATAGGCGGTGCGAGTAACTTCGTCGGGGTACTATCTAGGCTTGCTGGCAGCAGAGCGATGCTTGTGTTCTTGCATGACTCTACCAGGGTACTGTTCAGGCCTGTTGGCAGTGGAGAAAAACTAGAGATGAAACTAAGACTCTAACATCTTTGTTACTTGTGTATCAATATACCCCTCATCCCAAATTGGAAAAGATGACTTAACTTGGCTTGGAATGTGTGCTGACCAATCAAGAGAATAGTAAGGGAATATATCTTTAACTCAAGCTTGGTGTTGAAGCCATGACAATCGAAGAATCAAATAATACTTCCGAAGGAGTTAGACTCGCCTTTCATGAACAAGGTCCATACAAAGAGATGGAGGTATACCAATGTATTGCCAATGTTATAGTGACTACAACCACCCTCCAAAATTTTGGCTTCGCTTCGTTTTGCAGCCTCCCTTCTCAAAATCATCGCAACTTTCCTGCATTGATAAGGTACTTGTGTTTATTTGAGTTCATCTATTGTTTCACAACTTGTGTTCAACTCATTAATCTCGTCGGTCAGCCATAAGCACACCCAACACTTGGTTCACATCCGGTCGATCAACTATCGGGAAAAATTGCACAAACCTAGAGGGAAGCTTATCTTCTGCTCCAGAAATGCGCAGAGCAGCCCAACAATTGCCTTGTACTCAAAACTTGCACAGAGCAGGCCAGGTAGCCTTGCTCTGGAAATTGTGTAGAGCAGGCCTACTGACACTGGTTTCTTGAAATGCGTAGTTTCAACCAGCTGCACTGCTATCCATAATTGCATAGAAACTAGCCCAACTGCATTACTCTCCAGAAATGCACAAAGCAGCCCAGGCCAGCTGCACTATTCTATGGAATTGCACAAAACTGGCCAGCTGCACCGCTCTCTGAAAATGCGCAGAATAACCCATCATCACTTCTCTCCAAAAAATTGCGTAGAGATAGGCAGTCAGCCAAGTCCTCTCAGTCCAGAAATAGCACAAAATTTTTCCCTCACTGACTATCCATCGCATGTGCTAGTAAGCTACCTTGTTCCCTCCAGAACTGCGGAATCCTTCCTTGCATGCTAGGCAACTTTTCTCGAAAAAATAAAAAATCAAAAAAGATTCCGTATATTTTAGGGATCTATTTTTAGGAGTAGAAGTTACATGCAAAATTGTTTTTAAAAACTTCCCACCAAGTGTCACTTTTTCCTAGATTTGTGGCATGCACGTTATAAACCCTAATTTCGCAAAATCTATTTAAATGATGCCTCAGATCTCATTCTTCACATTCTATCTTGGAGCTATGGACAATGAATCTATGACAATGATAAGTGAGGTCAGATATCTCTATGTTTTTTTGTTTTTGGCATAGCCTTTGGTTACGTTTTTCTTTGGCTCTAGTTATGGTGATATATCAGTTTACAGACTTGGTATTATAGTTTTTGTATGGTTGGGGTTGAAATCACATCAACAGTCTCTGGGAAAGCCTTCCTAGTTTAATCATAGCATTGGTGGAATTGTAAAAATGTTGTTGCTCTATCTTTCTATTGTGAAGCCCTCAAGGCATTGCAAGAAAATGGATCTTTTTGTCTCAATGGAACTGTAAGCTTGGTTACGATGGCAGATGACAGCTTGGTATTTCTGTGGAGATAAGTGTAATTGTGTTGTATATTGGTTGTGTAGGCAAGGATAATGATTATGTCTTTGTATGATGTTGTAAATATTCTGGGTTGCCCATTCTTTCATCAATGCTTCTGATATACATCTTTTTTATAATGAAATACAAAGCTACAACATATTGCCATCTTTATGATAAGAATCCTAGAGGACGTATAGCCTTCTGCCACTAATAAGTATCACATGTGAAACCATATATTTTATAATATTTTTATTTAAAATGTTGTAAAAAATAGTTGAAATACTATATCTGGATTATTAGATTGATATTAATTAAGTGTTCTACATTTTTAAATACTTTAAATCTATTTATATATTGAAGAACACATTTTAATTAATAATTTTTTTTTTTTTAATAGTTATGTTATCTTTTTAGTTTGAAAAGTAAAATAAATAAATAAAATAGTAGTTTAAGGAGACTTCAAATTAGCCCATAAAACCATACAAATTCAGGTAAGGTTTTGATAAATCCGAAAGTTTTTTTTGTAAATATTACAACTGTAAAGTTTAAAGATTGTGGTCCCTGAGGGGTTTTTAATGGTGCTAAATCTATTTCCACAATCAAAAATACTATTCAAGCATTCCTTATATCATATTTTTTTGAATTTTTTTATCAGATTCCAACAATTTTTTGCCATCGAAACAAATTTTGACACCTTCTTAAACAAACGAAAAAAAAAAATTAATCTTTACAAAAACTAACCCTACTTCCAAACCCAAAAAATAAAATAAATCATACAATGACATATAAGTAACAGACGAATACAATGACATATAAATAACAGACGAACACATTATGTAGTTTATTAATATAAATATAGCAATACTATATGCTAATAAATTTTAATAAAAAATTTGATTTTATTAAAACTTAGGTTATCTATTTCAATTTCGCAAGAAAAACTAAAAGATAAAAGGGTTAATATTTTAAAAAAACTAACAAAACTCCACCCCATAAGAATGAAATAAAGAATAAATGACCTATTAACACATTATGTAATTTATTAAATATAATATAATAATGTGATATATTAATGAGTGTAGTTTTTGCCACTCAAATGGATGTTATATTTGTAGGAAAAACACAAATTGATATATAAAGTGTAAAAGTTAATTACTTATTTAGCGTAAGAACTTGCATATATTTTTGGTGGGTAGTAACCATTTCTAAATTTGCACATTTACACTTTTATTCTTATATGCTAAAGTATCAAAGAAAACATAAATAATGATAATGGCATTGATTGCAAGAAAGAAGACACGCTTGCATACATTTTTGGTGGGTAGTAACCACTACTAAATTTACACATTTACATTTTTACTCCTACATGCTAAAGCATTGAAGAAAATATAAATAATGATAATGGCATTAACATTTGAAAAATCAGAAAGAGACACAAGAACTTGGATGCATTTTTGGTGTGTAGTAACCACTACTAAATTTGCACATTTACACTTTTACTCCTACATGTTAAAGCATTGAAGAAAACATAAATAATGATAATGAAAAAATCAAAAGAAAAATATTTCTAAAATTATAATGCAAGTCAACGAACTATACAGTATACATGTTGAATTTATTTGTTTCGAGAAACTTCTTTTGTTTGTCCACTAAGGAATAAGGACTTGCATAAAGTTTTAGTGGCTAGTAAGCACTACTAAGTTTGCACATTTACACTTTTACTCATACATGTTAAAGCGTCAAAGAAAACATAGATGTAGACAATAACTCTTAGTAGGTATATTTATTTCCATCTTGTTCCTATTGATTCTTTTATGCAAATACTTGCATAAATTATTGTGGGATATTTACATGAGTATGAATTATTTTCAAGGATTTTATTTTTAGGTGGTTTTGTTATAAAGTTAACAATGAAAAATCATTGCACAAATATTTAAAAACCATGGCATAGATATCGAAACTACATCCAATAATTATGGTAAAAAAATCTAAGACAATTATGCACAAAGGCTACAATAAAATCTTCAAAATTATAGTATAATCTCAAATTTGTTAACTATATATATTTGAAGAGAAATCAACCTGTAACATCATGCTTGCTCAATTTCCATGATTTGATGTGTATCATTGGCATGTTATTTATATGAGAAAGCGGCGTAGCCAGATTTAGAATAAATCTTCTCCTAGCGAGTACGACTGCAAACCATATTTAAATCCATGAAACTGTTATCACTTAGAACTAAAGGTTTGATGCATACAGTTACATGCCCTAGTTTGATGACAAAGGTCTATGTTTAAGCTGTTTTCATTTTTATTTGTCTCACTTAGGATTCGGAGTTTTAAAAGGTTTTTAAGCTTAAATCAGACTCTGCTCCTATTGGCTTTCCTCCACTCATCATTATTCCATAGTCATGTCTTGTCTATGCCAAGTCACCTTGTCTTTTAGTGATTCCGCAGCGCAGTCTTATTTGCCCATTTCGCAGCGTAATGATTAAGCAGTTTCGCAGCGCATCATTAAAAAATATAACTAACAGCACTGTGAAATCATGGATTCGTGCATTCCGCAGCGAATCTTTCCTGAAATGTCAAGTCCATAGGTGAGTCAGCATTTCCATCCACTCATGTCAGTTTGAGTACTTCTTGAAATCATGTCTGAACGTTCATTTGCCGCTACTCCACCAATAGATTTTTTATATGCACGGAAATCTCATTCCCAAGAGATTTTACCGTGCATAGTCCTTAATAATGGTCGTGAGTGTTGCATGAGTGACCAGTCATGTTTCAATTTGAATTTCAAGTGAGGATGTTCAAGTGAGGCTGTTCAAGCGAGCCTGATTACAAGCGAGGCTGAATAAAAAGAGGAGCTGTATCGCTGTATCACCATCTCAACCGGAGCTGTTAAAATTTGACTGTGAAGATCTCAAAGCAAAAATGGAGAGAAAGGAGCACAGGTCCGGCAAATGTCAAAGGAATGAACCTGAAGGCCTGGACATAACCTTGAGAGATGAAGGCGTGAAGAAAGCGTTTAAAGATGCCGGGTGCTGGAGATTTTGTAAAAAGCTACAAGGAGGGCATGCACAGGTAACAAAAGAATTTGCTCTAAATTTCACTGGTTTGAATTCCAAGGTTGCCATGTTAGAGATATCGGTTTCTCCTGAAGCAATAGCTGCTGCAACCGAGATCCCAAGAGGACATGAACAATGGTTCAAAAATTTTAAATTTGATAGGAATCCTTGTAAGGAGTTCTTAAAAGAGGCATATGTAAATGAGGATTACACAAAAGCAGTGCCCAGGTTCTATCTCAAGGAACATTATGCTCTTCTTCTTACCTGCATACAGAAGTATTTGACCTGTGAAGGAAGGTACAATAAGGTTTATCCTTATCATTTTAAACTTCTCTTGCATTTTACTGGGAAAGTCTCCATAGACATTCCGTTTTATTTATTTCGCAGTCTAAGTAAGATGTGTGATAAGGTGTAGCTCAGGAAAGAGGACTGTGAGACATCTTCATTTCATCATGGTCTGATTAAATTGCTGATTTTAGATAGCCTCCAAAAGATAGGCCGAGACTGGAATTCTTTTATCTTCATGGCTGGTTTCCAAAGTAAGACTGGTCTTACTCCTCAACCAGCTAGAGAGTTTACAATAGCTGAGCTTCAAAGGGAGGCAAGAGCCAAAAAGAAAACCAAACCGCAGCCACCAAAACCAGTGAAGCCGTTAGTCATTCAAGAACAGCCCCAGCAATCAACAAAAGAGAAAACTCAGGGTAAGAAGACTATACCTCAAGCAAGTAAACCTGAAGTAGTCTCAAGGGTGAGGACAAGAAGCCAGATTAATAAAGAGAAAGGAAAAGCTATAGCTGTCGAGGAGAGCCCTGTGTCTAAGGCAAGCCCTGTGTCTAAGGCAAGCCTAAATGATCTATTACAGGCTATTGAGTTAGAACAGTCTAAACCGATTGAGATTGATTTGACACAGTCACCCCAGGTGAAGGTTAAGAAAACCAAAGCCTCAAAAAGGCTTAAGTTTGATGAGCCAGCCCAGGAATTTGTTTTTAAACCAAGAATACCTATGACTAGAAATTTCCAGCAGGTACAGGAAGCACTGCCCAGGACAGAGGAAACAGGGGAAGGAACACGACCTCAGCAAAAGTAAAGCAGCCATCACATCTCAAGGAGATTATGTGGCAGCCATGAAAAGCCAAATAGAAGCAGCTGAGGAAGAAATTAACCAATTAAAGAAAGCCGCTGAAGACCTGAAGGCATAGCTAAGCCGGTTACCTAATAAATAAATTCACTGTTCAGGAAAGGGTTTTGTCTCAAACTTTTGTTAATTTTGCTTAATCTTAGTGTTTTGAAGATGTTTTCATCCCTGCTACACATGTGAAGCATCAAAGGGAGTTTTTGGCAACCGATGATTGGATGATATAAGCTCTCGGGTTAAAAAAGCAAACTGTTTTAAATAAAACAGCAGTTTCGTAGCACGCTACGAAACTGCTATAGATGATGTTTTTTTTGTAAACGCAGACAGAAAGTTGATTTTATGAGCGGGAGTTTTTGAAAAAGGGACACCTGTCCATCACCACAGCCTACAGCATATGTAAAATGTGGCCACGCTTCATTCTTTGGGTTATTAAAGGCTCAGAAAGGTGTTGTTCATGTTCGAGCAAATTATGAAGAAAAGAAGCCGAGAAACAGGGGACATTTCCTAATACCACGGACAGATAGGGATCCAGCGTTTAAAGGCTAATATGGCATATTTAATATCCAGCTCAGCCAAATCTAAAGAGAACCAGCTGTCAAAGAACGAAGAGTAGCCATTATGGCACGAAGATAGAGTTAGAGTCATAATTGATTTAGGACTTTTTAAAATTCCAATCAGCATTGTATTTGTATTTAATAGACAGTTAAATAGTTGATAGGTGTCATTAGAGATAAGTATCGAGTTATTAAAATTCCCCTCATGCTGGAGGTGGAAACTCGAATTAGTTAGAATAAGGTTCTATATATAGCTGAGACAACAATGTAATGAGGGTTGGAAATTTGACAGCAGAAGTATTGTTTAAGCTTATGTAAAGACCATTTTCAGTAATACAAAGCATCTACTTTTCTTCTCAGGATTCATGAAGGATTTGTCATGTTCAGAATATGTGTTTTGTTCTTCCCTTAATGTCTTTTTCAGTTGCATGGATGCATAATCACTCAGAATTCCCTGATTGTGCTCTGACTTCCTGTATGATGTGTGACTGTGGTTTCATGTAAGTTGTATTCGAACATTTAATGCTAAGTGCCCCTGACTTCTATGCAAAGGTAGTGTCATTGTTTACAGAAGCTTGATTGACTCCATAAGCCCAATGGGAATTTATAAAATGTTTATCCAGCCACTATATTTGTCTATGTTGTTACATCACAAGAGTTAGCCATCTTATCATTAATTAAAATCATTAATCCTTTTGAGAGAGCCCTCTCAGGATAAGGAGGCTAAGCCTTAGTCAAAAGCTTGGTTTGAAATAGTTACTTAGAGTCATTCAGACCAGGAGCCTATCAGGCTTGATTTTGAGATAACAATTTGGATGTTCTGCATTGGAGTAGTCTGAAGCACTCCTTTCTCACGCATCTGTGCAATTAGAGTGGGGCACTCTACCACTTTATGATCAAACTGATAACAGTACATACAAAAGGTTCTGGTCGGATTCATATAGTCATGCACGTAATGCCTAGGCCCTCCACAATTGTAGCAGATTAACTGTCCACGGCCTCATCTGGGTCCTGTTATCTCAAAATCAAGCCCTGGAAGGCTGCAAACCAGGAAGACTTCAAGTTATTGTTTCAAACCAATCTTTTGACTAAGGCTTAGCCTCCTTAGCCTGAGAGGGCTCTCTCAAAGGGTTATTGATTTTGACTAATAATTAGATGGCTAACTCTTGTGGAATAACATTGAAAAATATGAAGGCTGGATAAACATTACATAAGTTTCCATTGGGCCTATGGAGTCAATCATACTT